>SNQJ01S0208494.1:9187-25357 GCA_010110895.2 Picea sitchensis | reverse complement strand
ATACCCAACAAATTGAAGTTTATGTTGATGATATTATTTTTGGTAGTGATGATGACAGGTTAAGCAAGAAATTTGCAAAAGATATGCAGAATCAATTTGAAATGTTGTTACTTGGAGAACTATCCTTCTTTCTGGGACTTGAGATACGTCAAAGCAACCAAGGAATTTTTATTTCTCAAACCAAGTATATCATAGAAATGATAAAGAGGTTCGGAATGGAAGATTACAAACCAGTTATCACTCCCATGCAAACCAGTTGTAAGTTGAGCAAAGATGAATATTCAAAGTCTACAGATCAGAGGCAATACAGGTCAATGATTGGAAACCTACTATATGTGACAACATCTAGACCAGATGTAATGCAGGTAGTTGGACAAGTGACACAATTTCAAGCAGCATCAAAGGAATCACATGTATTAGCAGTAAAGAGGATTTTCAGATATCTCAAAGGAACAAAAGAGTTTGGATTATGGTATCCAAAAGGAAAAGATCTATCACTTATTGCCTACACAAATGCAAATTGAGTAGGTTGTATTGATGACTGACGAAGCACCAGTGGAGCAATGTTCTACTTAGGTGAGTGTTTGGTATCACGTCTAAGAAAGAAACAATCATCAGTATCTTTATCTACAGCCGAGGCAGAGTATATTGCAACAACATCAAGTTGTACAAATTTCTTTGGATGAAACAAACTTTGACAGATATACAGGTAGAGTATGATGTTTCTATTCCAATCTATTGTGATAATACAAGCACGATATGTATCTCAAAGAACCCGATGATGCACTCCAAGATGAATCACATTCCAATCAAGTATCACTTTCTATGGGAGTAGATTGCAGAATAGAACATCAGAGTTGAGTATGTGGGAACAAAAGAACAAGTGGCAGACATATTCACAAAACCACTTCCATAGGAATCCTTTGAATATCTTCACCAGAGACTTGGAGTTATTTCTACTCCAAAATGAATGCTTTTTGAATGCTTATCTTATATGTCTCATATTTACACGAGGAAGCACCATAAAAGGACAATTCAGTCAGGGGGAGCAACCCCGGATGGAAAGATACCTTTCCCATTGATGAAAAAGGGGGAGAGATTTATCATATGCAGAGGAAAGAGACAAAGGACTAAGGCATGGTTCCAGGGGGAGCATATTTATCAGATACAGAGAACAGAGGCATGGTTTCAAGAGGAGAAGATTTATCATATGCAGAGTATAGAGGCATGGTTCTAGGGGGAGCATGAGTAATATGATTTCAGTGTTGCATCAGAGTGTTGCCATCAATGCCAAAGGGGGGTATTGTTGATTAAGGTTGGTTCTCATTGATGTCAACCCTTGAAGAAATCCTCGTAGCACAAAGGTTTGGGTAATGGACCCAATATTGTTTGATGTAAATATGACTCATTATTGTTTTTTCATGGTTGATATGAAGTAAATATGGATGAATGCCAAAGTGGTCCCCTTATGGTGAAATCCCTCACGGGAAGACGCTTTGTGAAGTAAGAGAACCCATGCTTAATTGTGAAATAATGAGATGAAGGATAGTGAATTTGTCAGTGAAACTATCCTAGATGCATAGTGCTTGTCATTCCATTTCCGGTGGTATGTGGAACGTCACATGACTCCTCACAGTTAGAGAGTTATGACCATATGAAGTTGGATAAACCTCATGAGTCTTATAGAATCCCCCAAGAGTCAAAGTGCTTTGCAAAAAGAAATTATTTTAAATGAAGAATCCCTAAAATAAGGAAAGTGTAAGGCTACATGAAGATATAAATAAGAGACAAATCTCACTCATAAAAACACACTTCTACATATTGTATATCTATTTTCTTGTGTAAAGCTTCTTGTAAATACTTGTGGATACATCTGAAGTGGTGAACATCTGAGGTAGCATGAAGGGTTGACGGCGAAATTCTCGGATTCACAGAAAACCCTATTTTCTGAGGCTTACATGAGTTGTCTGTGTATAGGGTGCGTACATACACAGGTTGTTTGTGTATAGGGTGAGTACGTACGCGGGCTGGCTGTGTATAGGGTGAGTGCATGTTGATAAAGCCATGAAACTTGAGAAGATGAAGGTGCAGAGGTTCTATATTCTGAGATCAAGCTCCCAAGAAGGTCTAGAGTGCTCAGATACATCAGATCCATCCATTGGTTCAAAAGGTATGTCTTACTTCTATGAATAGTTGGATTTTGATGTATGCATGAGGAATGGAAATGGAGATTTGAGGATTCTCCCTAGAGAGACTAGTGGCTGCATGGGATATTCTATATAAGTCAGATCTATAGAAATACAATGTTGGTATATTTATCATTGATACTTCTTGTTGAGGCACATCTTGCATTTCTTGGCATATGGCTAAGATTTTTTCTGGTACATGGTTGAGATCTTGTATTTATTGATGTATTGAGAAGTTGAATATCAAAAAGGGATTGATGACTAAGATCATGTGAGGGACATTATACTTGTTCATTATTACACATACCTATATGGAACATGACTAGAGAGAGACATAATTTCCTTGAGTAGAGGTTATGTATGAGGATGCATGCACAGGGTATAGTTATAGTCTAGATACAGTGACATGTTACAGATCTATGTGAAATAAGTTACAGAGGGTCAGAAATTTTCAAGTGAAAGGAAACCCTAGTTTCAGAAGTCATACACAGGTTGCATAGCAGATAGGGTGCATACATACGTCGGTTGTAGAACATATAGGGTGCGTACATACGCAGTATGCGTCACTACAAGTCATGTATCTGTTGTATTTTTGTGGATACATGTTCAGTTTAGGTACATATTGATTACATGGTAGTTGTATAGATTGGATATGATGCAGGAGCATCGTTGGCAAGCGCGTAGAGGCAGGACCACTCAACACGTGTGAGTTCTTCCAGAAATTCAACATTGACAGTTGCAACCAGTTTTCAAATCCGCCTTCACTCAGCGCCGGAATTCACCTTTGGAGGCACGCTTTAACTGGTGTTGAATTTTACCCTTTGAGGCACGTTTTGAAAATCGTAAACAGAGCAAGAGTTTCCACTACGGCTCTGGAATGCGACTGAACTAAGATAGCGTAGGATGAATTTTAGAGTAGGCAAGTAGCTAGGGGAAACCCTAGAAACATTTTTAAGTTATGTAGAAGTTTGTACACCCAGTCAGGGAGAGCTGGAATACAGAGAGAAATTAGTTGTAAGAGAGAACTGCGAGTTAGCAGGAGATCTCAATGTTTTTAAGTTACTGTAATATTGAATGTATTCTATAGACATTAGGCACTTGTAAATATAATAGAATGGAAAATTGATCCAAATGTATGGTGTGTGGACTGTGTGCATTTTCCCTATCATTTTTTGTTTACATGAACAAGTGGATGGAATTGTGAGGTTTCCAGTTTCAATTGTTTCTCTTCATTAAAGCTCTACAAGGTGTGCATCGAGCGAGGAGAGAACACAAGGAGATCAGGAGGAATCTCTCTGTGAGAAACCCCTTGGATCCGAGCTATCAGAATCCCTTAGACGCAAGGAGTGCGCAGGAATCCAAGGCCTACACAGGGAGAAGCTAAGGAGGGATAATGCTTCGGAAAGTGTTATCGAAATCCAGGAACTCATTCCCTGGAAGGAACGAAGACTGAGTCTTCAAAGACTTAGAAAATCTTCTAAGTATGATATGAGTAAAAGCTTGGGAGGAAGAACGTCGTCAAGAGTTGGATCACGGTGGAGAATTCTGCGGACCGTCTGATTTGAGGTAGGAGCACAAACTTTAACACTATATAGATCCCAGAGAGAAGATCTCGAAGATATGAATGAACGGTGGAGAACTCTCGAGGAGAGTTGTGAAATACTGTGAGTCGTTGGATCAAGTGGAGTTGCGAGGAGGTCAGTGGCGGGGAAGATATCTGACCATAGAGCTGGAGGGTGTTGTGAGCCATTGATCAAGCGCCTTAGTTTGCAGCATTTTGGCATTTCATTATTTTGGCAACCGGGAACTTGAAAGATAGAAAAGCGGGATCCTTGCATCGTGATTCCCCGAATCACGAAATCCTAAAAGAACGAGGACCAAGGCATTTTGGTATTTTGGTAATCGAGAATTCGAAAGACATAGGAGCGAGACCCTTGCATTGCAATTCCCCAAATCGCAAAACCCCGAAAGAACGAGCGCCAAGGCGTTTTAGTATTTTGGCAACCGGGAATTTGAAAGACAAGGGAGAGGGACCCTTGTATCGTGATTCCCCGAATTACGAAACCCCAAAAGAACGAACTCCAGGACATTTCATTACTCTGACAACCAGGATTTCCAAGGAGCATAGATATCCCTTGCACCCAGGTTTTGCGAAACGCAAAAACCAAATGAATAGGCGGCGGGACATTTTTGGCATTTCGGCAATCGGGGATCCCAAAGAGCAGAGATATCCCTTGCATTCTGATTTTGTGAAACGCGAAAACCCGAAGGAACTAGTGCTAAGACATTTTGGCATTTCGGCCACTGGGGGTTCTAAGAACGAAGGGACAGGATGCTTGACTTGTGAAGTTATGGTCCTTGATAAGCACCCTTTTTGGCTTAGTGCAAGGTCACGGCTCTTGGTCGTGTGTCGTGGGAGATCACGCTTGGCACTTGGAAAATCCAACTGAGCATTAGTGAGGGACTTGTGTGTTCATTCGAAGGGTTCTAGTTTGGAACCAGAAGAGCCATTTCGGCTCCGAAACCAAAAGATCCTGACCGGGAGGTCGTGCAGCCCTTAAGAGGGATAAGGGGTCTGCATCAGGTGGTATCAGAGCATCAGTTTTTCATCTGTAGACTTCAGGAAAAGGAGGAAAAGAAGGAGACAGAGAACTCGGAGCTATATTTTGTGTGTGATAGTCAACATAATGCTGCCAAGAAGACGAGAGCCACCTTTAGCCAACCGTGTTGTAGAGAGGGAGATGTGAGAGCTTCATTCCTGATTGGAAACAATGGAAGCAGCACAGAGAAGAGCACCTGACGTTGGGGATGTCAGTGATACAGAAAGTGAAGAGGTTGAGGCTGAAGAAGTTGCAGGAGAGGATGCTGCAGAAGAACGTTTATTGAGAGCAGTTGCCAGATTGGGAGGCAGAGCTAAGATAGAGGTCCCCATGTATGAGGGAAATCTAGATGCTGAAGAAATTTTGGACTGGATAAGGTCCATGGACAAACACTTCGACTATGAATATGTCGATGAGGAGAAGAAGGTGAAGCAGGCAGTCACCCAACCAAAAGGGCATGCAACACTGTGGTGGGATGAACTGCAGGCTGAGAGGAGAAGTAAAGACAAACAGAGGATAAAGAGTTAGGACAGGATGGTAGCCAAACTTAAGGCTAAGTTCATACCCAAAGACTACCAGATCAATCTGTTTAGGAATCTATAGAACCTGAGACAGAAAGGGATGACAGTCAAGGAGTACACTGAGGAGTTCTATCGGCTGAACATCGGAACTGGACAATGGGAGAGAGACAAAGAAAGAGTCGCCAGATATATAAATGGCTTGAGATATGAAATCCAAGATGAACTTATCATGATGTCAGTGAGGACTGTGGAATATGCTTATCAGTTTGCGCTGAAGGAAGAGGAGAATCTGGCCAGAAAATAGAACTAGCGAGGAAAAGGTAAAGACTCGATCCCAAGAAAAAGCAAGGGATTTAACCATGACAAAGCACATCAGTCTAAGGACAAGGATGAGAAACCACACAATCACTTAGAACGAGGAGGAAGTTCAAGAGGGAGATAGAGTGGTGGAAGAAACTCTTCTAGTGGAAGAGGCAGAGGAGGAGTAAGGTGTTATAACTGTAGAAAGATAGGGCACATGTCTTGGGAATGTCCCGAGAAAAATAAGGAAGAAGGAGAAGCTCACATTTCAGAAGCACAACAAAGAGATGTTGAGGTAGAAGGAGCAGAGGATGGAGCATCCCTGATGTTGAGAAAAGTTCTCTTAAAACCAGAGGCAGAAATTGAAAAGCCAGTGCAGAGAAATAGTCTCTTCAGGACAGCTTGCAAGAATAAGGATAAAGTATGAAAGGTGATCATTGACAGTGGGAGTACTAACAACCTAGTATCCACAGAGATGGTGGAGAAATTAGAGTTGAAGAAAACTATACATACAAGGCCATACAAAGTCTCATGGCTACAAAAAAGACACTGGGTAACGATCGCTAAACAATGTCTGGTTGAAATTAAAATAGGAGGATATAAAGATGAAATCCTATGTGATGTAATTCCCATGGATGTATGCCAAATTCTATTGGGAATACCATGGCAGTTTGACATAAATGTCATTCACGATGGAAGGAAGAATACATATACATTGGAGAAGAATGGTAGGACGCATATGTTGTTGCCAATGGAGGAGAAGGGAGCGAAAGAGGAAGCCAACACAAGCATACTTCTCATGAGTGGGAAGGAAATCCTGAAAGAAGTCAAATAAGAACAGGAGATGCAGTTTGTTGTGGTGAGGAAGCCCAAAGTCATCCTTACGAGTACATCAGTGGATGATTTACTTGAAGAAGTTCAGGAGCTGTTGGATAATTTTGTTGATATAGTGGTGGATGAGCTTCCAAACTCATTGTCGCCCATCAGGAGTATCAGTCATCATATCGAATCGATACTAGGATCAAGCCTGCCAAACAAAGCAGAACACAGATTAACACCTCGAGAGAATGAGGAGGTGAGGAACCAAGTCCAAGAGTTGTTCGATAAGGGTTTAGTTAGAGAAATTTTGATCCCATGCACAGTACCAACTGTGTTAAGCCCAAAGAAAGATGGAGGATGGAGAATGTGCATAGACTCGAGAGCCATCAACAAGATCACCATCAGGTATAGATTTCCTTTACCAAGAATGGATGACTTACTGGATTTCTTAAGTGGAGAATTTTTTTTTGCTAAGATAGATCTGAAAAGTGGATATCACCAGATCAGGATGAGAGAAGGTGATGAATGGAAAACAACCTTGAAGATGAATGAAGGTCAATATGAGTGGTTGGTTATGCCATTTGGCTTAACGAATGCCTTGAGCACTTTTATGAAGCTGATGAATGAAATTATAAAATATTTCATTAGTAAGTTCATGGTTGTATATCTGGACGATATACTGATTTTTAGCAAGACTAAAGAGGAACATTTGAGATACCTAACACTAGTAATGAGGAGGCTACAGTAGGAGAAGTTTCTGATCAATCTGAAGAAGTCTTGTTTTATGAATACAGAGCTTATTTACTTGGGTTTTGTGATATCTTCGAATGAATTGAAGATGGATCCAGAGAAGGTGAAAGCGATCAGGGAGTGATCGTCACCAAGGAGAATGTTCGAGGTAAGGAGCTTTCATGGTTTAGCAAGTTTTTATAGAAAGTTAATTAGAGACTTCAGTGGGATTTGTGCACCCATGATGGATATAGTAAAGAAGCGGCACAAGTATTTTAAAGGATAGAGGAGACCGAAAGGAGCTTCAATATACTAAAGGAGAAGATAACGGAATGACCAATTCTGGTCTTGCCGAATTTCGAAAAGACATTTCAGGTAAGATGTGACACAAGTGGAATTGCAATAGGAGTAGTTATGAGTCAGGACAATCGACCTGTTGCCTATTTCAGTGAGAAGCTGAATGAGACTAAGAGAAAATACTCCACATACGACAAGGAGTTTTATGCCATAATTCAAGCTTTGAAGAAATGGAGGCATTATCATGTCCCGCAAGAGTTTGTCTTGTACAGTGATAACCAAGCTTTACAATTCATAACCCGACAAGAAAAACTGAATCAGAGGCATGAAAAATAGGTTGAATTTATGAAAAAAATTTACTTTTGACATAAAACATATTGTTGGGAATACTAACAAGGTTGTCAATGCGTTAAGAAGGAGATGTTTAATTTTGCAATAATTCTAGGTGGAGACCTTGGGGTTTGAACACCTTAAGGATATGTATTGTGATGATACAGATTTCAAAGAGGCCTACAAAGCATGTGCAAGCCCTGTACTGAGAGATAGAAGTCATTGGACAGAGTATATGGTTCAGGAAGTATTGTTTTTTAGAGGAAATCAATTGTGCATACCAAGATGCTCAATGAGGGACAATCTTTTGAAGGAGAAGCATAGTGGAGGATTGGCTGGACATTTCGGCCACGATAAAATGTTTGTACAATTGAGAAGTTCATACTATTGGCCAAGTATGAGAAAAGAGGTGATAAATTTTGTGAACAAATGTAGGATTTGCCAACATGGAAAGGGGAAAAGACAGAACACTGGATTGTATCAACCATTGCCAATACCAGAGAGACCTTGGGATGCAATAAGCATGGATTTCGTGTTGGGATTTCCAAGAACACAAAGGGGATTCGATTCCATATTTGTAGTGTTGGATAGGTTTTCAAATATAGCACATTTCATCCCATGCCAGAAGACCAGTGATGCAACACATGTTGCAAATCTGTTTTTCAGAGAAGTTGTGAGACTTCACGGTCTACCCAGGAGCATTGTCTCAGATAGAGACACAAAATTTGTTGGTCACTTTTGGAGGACATTGTGGAAGAATATAGGGACAGATTTTTCCTTCAGCTCATCTTATCACCCTCAGATAGATGGGTAGACTGAGGTGGTAAATAGAAGTTTGGGGAATTTATTAAGGAGTCTAGTTACTGAACATCATAACCAGTGGGATCAAATTATGCCAGAAGTAGAATTTTCATACAATGACTCACCAAACAGAAGCACTAGAAGGAGCCCATTCCAAATACTCTATGGAATGCAACCCAGGGGAGTGTCTGAGTTAAGGGACTTGGAACAGGGAGAGATCAGAAGTGTTGGAGCAGAGGATTTTGCTGTTGAAATGCAGAGACTCCATAGTCGGATCAAAGAACAATTATAGAGTTCTAACAAGAAATACAAGAACAGAGTTGATCAACATCGCAGGGAACTTCAATTTGAAGTGGGAGATTAGGTTTTAGCACATCTCAGGAAGGAAATGTTCCTTAGGGGAACATATAACAAATTGAAGATGAAGAAGATAGGATGTTGTAAGATCTTGAGGAAGTTTGATGCAAACGCCTGTGAGATCAAGCTGCCAGATGGTGTGGGTATTTCACCCATATTCAATGTCTCAAGGGTCAGAATATTCAATGTCTCGAGGATCAGAATATCAAGGAAATATTCAGTGGGAGAAGCAGATGCCTGTGGCAGAGAAGCTACAGATGGAGAAGATTTTGGATCATAGGATTGGTAAAAAGACCAAGAGGAAGACTTATTTTGGGTATCTAGTCAAATGGAAGGGACACCCAATAGAAGATGCCAGTTGGGAAAACAACGATATTATCAAGAAGCAGGGAAAATCAATAGAGGAGCTCATGGGCATGAGTCCATGAATTTTTTTCAAGGGGAGTATGATGCAGGAGCATCGTTGGCAAGCACGCAGAGGCAGGACCAATCAACATGTGTGAGTTCTTCCAGAAATTCAACGTTGATAGTTGCAGCCAATTTTGAAATCCGCCTTCACTCAGTGCCAGAATTCACCTTTGGAGGCACGCTTGAACCAGTGCCGAATTTTACCCTTTGAGGCACGTTTTGAAAATAGTAAACAGAGCAGGAGTTTCCACTACGGATCTAGAATGCGACTGAACTAAGATAGCGTAGGATGAATTTTAGAGTAGGCAAGTAGCCAGGGGAAACCATAGAAACATTTTTGAGTTATGTATAAGTTTGTACACCCAGTCAGGGAGAGCCGAAATACAGAGAGAAATTAGTTGTAAGAGAGAACTGCGAGATAGCAGGAGATCTCAGTGTTTTTGAGTTACTGTAATATTGAATGTATTATGTAGCCATTGGGCACTTGTAAATATAAAAGAATGGAAAATTGATCCAAATGTATGGTGTGTGGACTGTGTGCATTTTCCCTGTCATTTTTTGTTTACATGAACAAGTGGATGGAATTGTGAGTTTTCCAGTTTCAATTGTTTCTCTTCATTAAAGCTCTGCAAGGTGTGCATCGAGCGAGGAGAGAACACCAGGAGATCGGGAGGAATCTCTCTGTGAGAAAACCCTTGGATCCGAGCTATCATAATCCCTTAGATGCAAGGAGTGCACGGGAATCTGATGCCTACACAGGGTGAAGCTTAGGAGGGATAACGCTTCGGAAAGTGTTATCGAAATCCATGAACTCATTTCCTGGAAGGAACAAAGACCGAGTATTCAAAGACTTAGAAAATATTCTAATTCTAATGTGAGTAAAATCTCAGGAGGAAGAACGTCGTTGATCATTGGATCGCAGTGGAAAATCCCGTGGACCGTCCGATTTGAGGTAGGAACACATACTTTAACACTGTATAGATCCCAGAGAGAAGATCTCGAAGATCTGAACGAACAGTGGAGAAATCTCGAGGAGATTCGTGAAATACCATGAGTTGTTGGATCAAGTGGAGTTGCGAGGATGTCAGTGGTGGGGAAGATATCTAACTACAGAGCTGGAGGGCGTTGTGAGCCATTGATCAAGCACCTCGAGTTTGTGGCATTTTGGCATTTCGATATTTCAGAAACCGGGAACCCGAAAGACAGAGGAGTGGGACCCTTGCATCGCGATTCCCCGAATCGCAAAACCCTAAAAGAATGAGTGCCAAGGAATTTTGGTATTTCAGCAATTGGGAATTCGAAAGACAGGGGAGCGGGACCCTTGCATCATGATTCCCCGAATCACAAAACCCTAAAAGAATGAATGCCAGGACATTTTGTTACTTTTACTTCGGCAACCGGGATTTCCAAGGAGCAGAGATATCCCTTGCACCCAGGTTTTGCGAAACATGAAAACCCGAAAGAATAGGCGTCGGGACATTTTCGGCATTTCGGCAACCGGGGATCCCAAAGAGCAGAGATATCCCTTGCATTTTGATTTCACGAAATGTGAAAACCCAAAGGAACCAGTGTTGGGACATTTTGGCATTTCGGCCACCAGGGGTTCGAAGAACGAAGGGATGGGATGCTTGACTTGTGAAGTTTCAGTCCCCGATAAGCACCCTTTTTGGCTTAGCGCAAGGTCACGGATCTTGGTCGTGTGCCATGGTAGCTGACGCTTGGCACTTGGAAAATCAAACCGAGCATCAGTGAGGGACCTATGTGTTCATCCGAAGGGTTCCAGTTTGGAACCAGAAGAGCCATTTCGGCTCTGGAACAAGAAGATCCTGACCGGGAGGTCGCGTAGCCCTTAAGAGGGATAAGGGATCTGCATCAGGATACAGGTCAGTGGTATAGGTTGATACAATTGTACAATAATATATCTCACAGTGACAGGTTTACATAGGTTCCATCATTCTACTTCTGCTTCAGGGTGGTAGGACGAGGCAAGGACAGGTGGTTGTATCCACCTTCCAGTTGTAGTCAGAGAACATAGGGGGTTGTACCCTCCTTCTGGTAGTAGCTAGAGATTTAGGGATTTGGAGCTTCCCTCAGGTTGTAGCCTGAGAAACTAGAGGGGGTTGGAGCCTCCTTCTAGTTGCAGCTGGAAAACAGAGGAAGTTTGTGCTTCCAATGAATGTAATTCTTCAAGACATATAAGAAAAAGCATTATGTGGTTTTCTCCTGATTTGGGTTTCCACGTAAAACACTGGTGTATTGTGTATGTGTGTGATTGTTCATTTCTTATTTCTCATTATTGGATAATAATACTACATTGATATAACACTTGGATCAATTTGGATAAAAAAGATTATAATTGCACTATACTGATCCACCCCCCCTCTCAGTAATCCAACATTATGGACTCAAATTTGACTCACACACCCACTTTATTCCATCATCAATTCATCATGTAAACCATAAACCCTAATTTAGTGGAGTCATCGATTTGTCGGGTTTTAGTGTTCCCAGTGAATGGATGCGTTGTTGTTTACATGGAATGGGACAACACATGTACCTTCTTAATTTTCTTCCTTCACTTGATGTGGGCCTGGTCATTCCTAGCCTTGAATTGAAAGTTGCCCCTAGTCTTAATTAGTCATCACCCTTCATGACACTTGTCACCCAATGATCATTATATCACAAGGTTGGAGGCATATGGGCATTGGGATCATGAGGATTTAAAACCCTACAGTAACAAGAGGCATTAATTGAACTTTGACTAGATTGAAAGGTGCGTGCAATTGAAAATATTAACAACCCAAAACTAAAAGAGATCAATACACAAACTGTCAATGAGAGGTGATCTAGCCATGGTGTGTAGGAAGAGGCCTAGCACCTTCAAAATTATCATTCTCCAAATATTTTATACAAATTTTACAATGAAATTGTACTAGGACTAGACACGAGCAACAATGACTTGTGAATGGGGGCAACGTTGAAATTTTTTCAAATTGTTTCTGAATGCATTGAAATTTGACATGGATATACTATTTGCATGCCTTAACAGTATGGGAGGGTTTTTGGACTCAAATTTAACTCACACACCCACTTTCTTCCATCATCAATTCATCATGTAAACCATAAACCCTAATTTAGTTGAGTCATCGATTTGTTGGCACACGACCAAGGTCATATCAAAACAACCAAGGAAAGAGACATTACAATCTATGGTGTCTTTGAAGAGACCAATGGAAAACAAAAATGCAAATACCTTATTAATTATCACATGAGGGTGGTGTTGCTATACTCAACCCATGTGATATGGGGCTCTAAGAATTGCATATAAACATGGGACATGGGGTTCTTTTGACTATCATTGTCGAGTATGATCGTGGTCAACTAATGTTTAATGTAGGAATTATGAATGAAAAGAATGGTACTGTCTTGGTTCAAGAGAAGGAGAGATGGATCTTCCATGCTAGGTTTGGTAAGGTAATGTTTAATGGATTTGATTAAGGGTAGGGAATAATGAGGGGTTCTTCAAATTTATATTTAGATTGCTTGATATACAAGGCTTTGGATGTAGCTTGACATTTTAGAACTTGTCAATCTGTCGCATAATTTGTGTAGGTTTTATAGAAGTGATACCATTATTTTTTCTAGAGGATAAAGGGACAATGAATTTAAGGTTCTGAAGGCAATCAAGAGAAGGAAACGTGCTAGGATTAGGATTGTGAGGATTATGGTTAGCTAAAGGGGTAGGGTGGCAGTAGGATTGTAAATGAGGGTGCTTATATACTTTGTATTCAATGGACAAGGCACTGATAAAGGCTTGGTTAAGGGTGTTTATCTCAATCATGGATACTTCATAGATAAAAAAGAACTAATAATCTATAATTAAACTTGAGAATAAGTACCTCATATGATTCGTGAATCTGGAGCTAAATCTAGAGTTCCGTGGAAACTACCTACACATGAGATTGGGAATATATCCTAGGGGGTAGAAAGACTACTTGATTACTTCACAACATGCATTCCAAGTGGTGATGGGATTGGAGAAAAGCTAGAAGTAGCATTACCATTAATTTCATTATACAGTTCTAGTGTTGTGAATTGTGACTACCACCAAGTTTGAGAGATGATTTCTAAATGGTTATTAGCAAGGAGTGATCATTGAGCTTCCTTCATATTCACATTGTTCTAGAAGTAGGCTACATATGAGGCTACAATTCCATGAGTCTAAGATCTCTGCATTCATTTTTCCACCATATTTTGATAAGGTGATTCATGTATCCAACTAAAAAATGGAAGTTTGAGGTTTCTTGCTTGAGTATTCAAGGAGTCCATTGGCTACTACATGGATAAATTTGTTTAGGGATGATTCTCCTTCATTTGAAGAGGGATTTTCGTGAGAAAGCATGACAAAAAGAGGTCATTATGAGGGGACAGAATCTGGAAACCCTATCTCCGAAAGAACCCTAGTGCAATAGAGAAGGAAGGTGTGTTGGGATAGGGGTGATTAAGAAAAAGGGAAGGAGGTAATAATTTGGGTTAGTAGATAGTATCCAAGATAAATATAAGGGGAAATAATTAAAAAATTAATGAATTGACTTGAGAAAATTCCACCAGAGATCTGGGTGTGAGGGTGTTTCTCCAAAGGAACCAAAATTGCAAAAAAACCTTCTTTCCAAATCAAGGAATCCACTTAAATTTCATACTAAATAAGGGAATGGCTTGAGATTAGGCGTCAATGTAGATTTGAGTGGGAGGGAACACTCTAAATATGAGAGATGATTTCTAGGTGGGGCATGCAAATAAAAGAAACCAAAAATGTGAGATGAGTAGGCCTAGACTAATGATATAATACCAAATTATGAAAGTGAATACCTCTCAAACCAAAAAATCCTAGCATGAAAGGGATACGCACAACATAACTACAAAGTTAACCCAAAAACAAAGAGAAATGACAACAAATGTGAAGAGCCTCATTAAAAAATGGATTACTTTATTCATCTTGGCCAATGGCCTTACATAAGATTACAATGGGTCCACACAACCCAATCGATAAGAGAAATAAATAAACACTAATGCACATCGAAAACAACCCAATGAACAAGAGAAAAACAATTAAATACTAATGCACATAGCTTAAAGGTTGAAAAGTTGCAACTACATGCTCACATATCAAGTAAATGCTTAACTAATTGTTGGTAATGATGAAGTTTTTTCCTTGAAGCTAGGTTTTGCTAAGTAAAGGTTAGATGAGCTAGGAATCACTATTTAGAAGTTGACGGTTGTGTCATCCTTGGGGAGACTTCCCTAGATATTCATATAAAGACAACATATATTAAATGAAGGAAGATTCAAATCTACAAAATAAAATAATGAAATTCCAAAAACTAGGTTGGGCATGGGTTTCCTCAAGACATTTATATCCAAGTGGTGATGCATGAAGGATTCTTCTCACAAAGTCATGCCCAAGGTATATGGAAGTTATAAACAATTACATGCATAGATAATTAAAAAAAAATATCAAAATTATAAAAATAAATATAGGGAATGTGTGTACAACAATGTAACAACGTGGATCTAAGATGGACAAATGCTACAAAGAAAAACCAAAGAAAATAAATCCATTAATACAATCTTGAGACAACATTGAAAAACAAAGGAAGCTCCTCCTATATGGAATCACCATTATGTTGACAAGAATTTTTGTATGAGCATACTAATCGATCCCCATTAATTGATTTGAAGGCTATTCATAGACAAAGCATGTTTTAGTTCAAGGTCATAATGTGTTAGGTGTTTATTTCATGAGGGGTCATAGAGGTTATGGGTCAAATCATATCAAGAGGTTAGTGTGTTTAGGGTCAAACCATACTAGGGTGTTATTATATTTGGTAGTTAGTGTGGTGAGGGTCATGGTGTATTAGGGGTTAGTGTCTTTGAGGTCAAAGTGATTGAGGGGGTGATTTTTTCAAGGGGTTACTATATTTGGGGGTTAGTGTGTTTAGGGTCATAGTGTGTTAAGTGGTGATTATGTAAAGGATCATAAGGATCAAGGGGTATACCAGTGTCATAGTGTTTAGGGGTGATTATATCCGAGATCATAATAGTTAGGAGGTATAATGTTTATAGGGTCATAATAGTTATGGGTCTTATTGTTAAAGGGGTTTATCTATTCATGAGTCACAATGTGTTAATGTTCATAAGGTGTTATGATGATTAGTGTGTATGCAATCATAATGGCTATAATATGAATAATACATAATAAACAATATTGACCATGGTACAAGGGGGTAACATGTCATTGGAGGATTTGAAACTTTGTGGAGGAAGTGTGTTGAGTGCTAGATGTTGGTAGAGGCACATGAGGAGGTTGCACATGGCTAGCAAGAGCATCATCAGCTAGAAAAACATATATATATAGTAAGAAACAAAACAAATTAGTCGATTTACATTGGATAACCCATTGATAACACATGAAATAAATATGGTAGAAACACTATTATTGCATTTACATATTTCATTTGGTGGTTCATCATTAGTAAAGGGTATATTTTTAACTTGTTCACAATCAATTCCTACATAGGGTTATGATAAAATCCCAAGCGAGGCTCATCTAGATGCCCTACAAGCATTTCAATCATTGAACTATGTACATGTTTACATGATTTATCAATTTCCCCATGCTAGATATAATTTATAATTTATATATTATAAATTATAATATATAATATATAAATTATATATATTATATTATATATAACTATAATAAAAAGAAAAAAGAAAAAAAAATACCAAAAACTAAACAAATAACAAAACATAAGTTTGAAA
>SNQJ01S0208493.1:0-16170 GCA_010110895.2 Picea sitchensis | reverse complement strand
GTAGAGAGAGAAATAATGTTCCATTTGGGTGACCCAACCAGTGGGGTCCGAGCCATCAAATTTGGTTACATCCACCTGCGGAAGGTGTATGTCCCGTTGAAAGTGATGGGGCTGAACGGTATGGGAATGGGAAGAAGTTTCACCTTCAGTCTTTTTATGTGCGTCAGGAAAAGGTTCATCGGTAGGGATCTTGAGTTTGGTGCAGAGTGATACAAATACAGATTCAAGATGGGTGGTGAGTTCTTGTTTGATTTCCTCCATTGTGGACTGCACGAATGCATTTATGGTGGTATTGATGGATGTATCACGGGAGGCAATAGTAGCATTGAGTTGTTGCACTTATTTTTGGGTCTCGAGGAAACTAGATTGCAAGGTGTTGAAGAAAGACTCCAGTTCTTGGCTACGGGTATGGGCCATGAGGATGGGTGAACTGTAAAGGGAGCAGGTGGGGTCAGAAATTTTTGTAGAAAAATGATATGGGTGAATGTGATAAGGGAGAAGAGGTGAATCTAATGGAATAGGTCTCAAACAATGGTGAAAACATTTCCAGACTTTTTTTTTTGTTTTTATTTACAGCTGCGGGGTTATACTTCAGTCTGAAGAATGTTGCAGCATTGAAATCCCCAAATTTTTAACGAGAAAGAAATGTGTATTTACTTGGCAACCTGAACACAGTTGTGCGGCAATAGATCTGGATGGTTTAATTTGTTTATGTTTATGTTCCCCAAGGGTTAGGTATTCAAGGGTTCTACAAACAAGGGTTTTCCCTGTGCTATAGCTCTCTGATATATGTGCAGGGTCCAATAGTAGTACTCGGCCCAATATCTCAGGGCACTAACTAAGGAGGATAGACTGTACCCTTAGCTGTACTACTCGACTACCTAGGTACTAGAGAGTATCTTCCCAAGTGATTGTCTTGGTTACACTATAGCAGTCCGGTAGCCAATAGGTTTATCTAAAGAGGGCTTTAGGAAATCTAGGCCAATCTATACATAGGTGTTGTCTGATGCGCTACCACTCGAAGGGGTAACAACAGGGGTTACAAGGGTGGCCAACAGATGTGCGCTTAAGAACCACTTGTATTTCCTACGTGTATGAATCCTCAACTGTGGGTTTATGTGTGTAACGATAGATCTCTGTGGATTAAAGATGCCGTAATATGTCTCTACCCTGAAAAAAAAAAAAAACCTACAATTTCTACCAAGGAAAGTGCTCTGATACCACTTGCAAGATACCAGAAATAATAAATACGCAGAACATAAATAAAATGCTAGAAAGGGCAGAATAACAATAATATAACCATCATAATCTCCACAATAACATAGAAATAATATGAGAACAACAACTGAGATATCACTTTGATTCAGAAAGCAATGTTCACAGGCCTCTTTGAGGGGGCAACCTCCAGTCGAGCACCGCTTTGTTACAATAATCTCCAAGTTAGGGTTTTCATACCCTCGACCCTTATTTATACTAAATATGTCTATTAAGAGAAGCATCTGGAGGAAGATTCTTCTAGAAGCGGAAGCTTCTATTAGGTCTTCTTACATCCTCCTTATTCTATTTTATTGAAAGGCCTTATTAATATTGACCTTTATTACATCCGAATACATTGATCTACCTATGTGTGGGTTAGTACCTTAACAACTTTACCAAACTTGATCTTTGTTCTAGCTACCACCAGATATGTATGAAAGAAAAAGACATTCCCAAGTCTACATTTCAAAATGACGAGGGTCACTATAAGTTCTTGGTCATTCCCTTTGGCCTATGTAATGCTCTCTCCACTTTCCAAAGTCTCATGAATCATGTCTTCCATCCTTTTCTCTATCCTTTTGTCTTAGTTTTCTTTGATGATATTCTCATCTATAGTAAAACTTGGACAATCCATCTCGCCCATGTGGATCAAGTTCCCCGTCTACTCTCTCAGCACCAACTTTTCCTCAAACAATCAAAATGTTCATTTGGAGCCTTGGAAGTGGAGTACCCGGGTCATATTTTCAGAAAGGATGGTGTAGGGGTGGATCCTAAAAATATTGAAGCTATGCAGGATTGGCCTCGCCCCAAAAATATTAAGAGCTTGCGTAGTTTTCTGTGTTTAACATTCTATTGTTGCAAGTTTGTTCATAATTATTATAAAATTGTAGCACCTCTCATTGTTCTCCTTAAAATTGCAGCACCTCTCAAGGATTCAAATACCTTGATGGTCAAATTGTGTTCTTATGTCTCTTTTTATGCTAGTCTTATTTGAATGCAATTGAAGTCTTTGCAATGCATTACTTTCATATTGAACAATGTTAAATTACCTCTTTCTTGGGTTGCATTTAAGTAATTTGTTTTAGGATTAGAATGATATTTTGGGCTTGAAAATATTCTTCTCATGAGTAAACAAATTGTTGACTTATAATTGTGTTCTCTTGCTATATTCATCTTTGTTTATGATATTGTGTATTTGATTCATCAAAGTGAATGTCCTTGACTAAGTAAATGATTGTTTATCATTAGAACTATTCAGATATTTTGATCAGACCATACCCATCCTACTTTACAAACTACTTGATCCACTATATTTACCAACCAAAAAACCAAACCTAAAAAAAATTGTAATAACTGAGGTGCCCCAGCTCTTGCACCATAGCAGTCTAGTGCAGAATTTGGGACTAACACTTAGGATCATGCATTCCCCCTACAATTGATTCCATGCCTAAACAAGTAAACCGAAATAAATATATGGGAGAGACATACATAGGATTAAATCCTTTTTAGACAGACCTCGTTGGCTTAAGAATCATCCATGTGATACCCTAAGTTTAACCCCAAGATGTAATTGTACATGTAGGTTGGTGGGTCAAGATATTTTGGGCCGAAGTTCAATTGTATGTATGTTTGGTGGCCATAGTGCCTATATGATTTCAATATTTTGTAATGTGTAGTGTTCATATTATTAATAAAATACATCATTGTTGCAGACCAATCAGACGAAAGAGTATGGGGGGACTAATAACTTCACTTGAGGGAAAGAGGGATTAAGTTAGGGAAATATTATTTTAATATTCCCTAAGGCCCAAATATTGAGATATCTTAATCTAATATTCCAAGAGTGGGGAATCATATACAAGTGGATCTCATGAAGCTTCATGAATATAAGTGTCTAGTTGGGGGGATCTCACCATCATTGGGAAATGATGGGAGCCTTATATTCTTACCATCTATAGGTTGTGATGTTATTTCTCACAATTGAATGGGAAAATATCGGGGAATCGACTGATAAAAACAATATCAAGACTATGTACTAAGAGAAGGTGTGTTGTCAGGCCCTTTTTTTATAAAGAACTGGGTTTTCATGCCCATGGAAGTCTCCCTCTTGTGAGAGAACTATCGAATATTGTTTTTCGGTGCACTGGGAAATAGATGGAGGTATATGATACTTTATTTCCGACCTTTTGTTGAAGCCTCGGAAAGGAAGTGGGACAATCGAAGGATTGTTGACTAGAGAAGGGGCACACTTCCTAAGGTGGGACAAGCATGTGGGAAATGAGAGTTTGTAGGCTAGTTGTAGAATTTGGCACCTTGATCTGGGATTAACTGTTGAGTATAGAGCTTAGTTTGGCCTAGGAATCATTCCCTGGTGGAGTTCTAGTCTCATATCGGGGGTGATGTGTTTCTAAGATTTTATGAACATCAATGTCTATGGTTGGGAGGAACATTTGAGGTTTGCACACAGTTGGTGTTTTTCATAAAAGATAAGTGTCTCTTATGTGTAATTACATGTTTTCTATTGTGTGTAATATATTTAATCTATTGTTGTAATTGTTTATATATTTATGCATGGTTTATAGATGTTGTACAACTGCATGTGTGCTCATATGCATGGCATTCTAAGTTAATAGGATGAAACTAATATAATTGGTGTCACATGGCCAACCTACGTGACTAGGTACGTGACATCGTAGTATTGAAGTTTGGATCTTTGAGTATGTTGGTAACAAGGTTCATTACATTCTGGTATCAAACCTACTTTGCAAATTTTACCAGTAGCAGAGATGCCACATTGTGGTATCTAAGGGAAATGAATAGAGGTAATGAGACTTAGTTGGGTGGCCAGGTGCATTACCAATGAATTCAACAAACATTGAGAAAACAGTTGTGGTGGAAGTTGAGTTTTTGGGTGGCATTGCCTGCCTGGGTGGTTGGGGACATTACATTTTGCTATCAGATCCCAAGGTTCAATATTGATCCTGCATTGGGATAGCTAGCAAAATGATAGAGATATAAGATGCAGAAAATTGAATCTCAGAGACATTTGTCTGATATGTTTGACAAAAATATCCTATGAAATTAGGAAAGAATTGTGGAAAAATTAACGAATAATGGAAGGAATTGGACCAATAATTAAAATCTCTAAATGTAACTGCAATGTGTCCGCAATCCCAAGAAGCATTGAATAGCTTGACCACATTGTTTAAGAAAGCCCAAGATCCTTTCTCTTCTTCCCCACCTTATAAGCCAGAAGGCACTAAATCCTCCCATTCTATGTCATTTCATTCCAACCACTTTCATCATGACCTGCGTCTTTCTAGAATGGAGGTGAAAAAATTTGATGGCTCGGATCCCATGGGTTGGGTCGCTCAAATGCAACACTATTAATCTTTGCATGGAATTACTAATGAGTTGGTCAAACTCTGTTATGGTGTTCTCCATTGCGATCATGAATGTTGGTAATGGTGGCAATGGAAAAAAAATGCACGCCAAGGGTATGTGGCTTGGAAACAATTTGTTGCATCGCTTTATGAGTTCTTTGACACCAACACCCTTTATTTAGATCGTTTGAACAAGTT
This sequence comes from Picea sitchensis, assembly GCA_010110895.2. Classification (NCBI taxonomy): domain Eukaryota; kingdom Viridiplantae; phylum Streptophyta; class Pinopsida; order Pinales; family Pinaceae; genus Picea; species Picea sitchensis. Next base: position 11,332 of record SNQJ01S0208493.1, on the reverse strand, counting down.
GAAACAATATGGCCCAATGGAAGACTTTATAACTGCCTTTAAGCACTTGGCTTTCCACATGAAAGGTATGTCAAATGCCTTTTTTGGGGAGTTCTTTATCAATGACCTAAAGGATGAAAATCGTGCCCATGTACTAATGGCTCACCCCCAAACTTGGGAGAAAGATATTAAAATAGATAAGGAATCACAATAGGTTGTCTCCTCCCAAACCAGAAAAACCCTCCTGTATTCCTCACCCTAAACCCTCCAATCACTAGTCCAAAATGAGAGATAAGTGACCAGACAACCAAAAAATTTGATCACCACAGTTTTTTCAAGGGATAAATGACCAAAATTGATAAATATTAAGTAAGCTAACTAAAAAAGACCAAGATAAATAACCACTTTGGTCACGGGATAAGAGATAAACTAAAAAATACCAAGATAAATGACCAAATTTGGTCACGGGATATAACTAGACTAAAAATGACCACATAACAATTGGTCATTTATTTGGTCATTTTTAGTTGTGTCACTCGGACAATGCAAAATTACAATTTTGACAATGAATTTGTACAATCTACTAAATTCTAACACTGCAAATGGATTTAGAGACTACCCAAGGGGTCTTTGAATCCATCTGTAGTGTGTTGGCCTGCAACAACCCCCTCTACATTTTTTTGATTAAAAAATGAAGTCCCTCTAAATTTTATTTGGATTTTTCGTTTGTTTTCCCTTTTAATTTGACTGGATTTGTATAGCTTGTGTTGAGACCTTGATGTTTTCTCCTTTTATATTTATTGGTTTGTATGGCTTGTGTTGGGTACCTTAATATAAAAAAAAGAATTAGAATATAGATGTTCAAATTATTTGAAAATATTATTATTAATTCAAATATATATACTATTTCAATTATATATCAATTCATTAATAATAAATAATAAATTCCATTCATTTAAATAAGGAAAAATGTAAATTACTTTATAACTATTTATCAAAACTATTGTTTATATTTTCCTTTAAAACATTTTGCAAATTCTATCATTTTTATATTTATTTTTTGAGGCTTGCCATTAGTATAATTTATCTTTGTGTTTTGAATATCTTGAAAAGATTTTTGTGATGTGAAGATTATGTTTGAGATTAGATGTTTTATATGCAAATTCTCTCCATGAATGCATCTATGAAATGACATGTTTATTATATAATGATAAGATTACACTTTTTTTGGGGGCTAAAACATAGTTTTGATCAATATGGCAAGAAAAATCAAATATTAATTTTAAATATTTTATTATTATTATTATTCTTATTTGAAAAATTATTTAAAAATGATAATGAAAATATTATGTTACTAATTAGTTATATTTTATATAACTAACTTGTTGGAAACTAAAGCAATGAGAAGAGTGAGTACATCCTATGGCTAGGATTTTCCTTAGCCACATTAACAAATCCTTGTTGCCATTGGTAAAGACCTATAACCTTTTAGATCAATATGTCCTCATGTGAATCAATTTTTCCTACTTCTCTAGATTGTTAGTGAGTCTCTATCATGCATGAATCACCCATCCCTATAGAATCAAGTTATAACTCAACATATCATCCTTAGGATTGTGAATTCCCCCTACAACTGATTTTATGCCTAAACAAGTAAACCAAAATTAATCTATGGGAGAGACATCCATAGGAGAAAATCCTTCTTAGACAGACCTTGTTGGTTTAAGAATCATCCAACTTAATTAAAAGAACAGAACCTATACATCATATATTTTTCATGTGAATGGATTCCATCACCACATTGATTTCAAGTCAAGAAATCTAAGAAAAAAAAACTCATTATATTAAAAAAAAATGATCAGAAAGTTTATAGCACTTTGGCTCAATCCAAGGACCATAGAGTTGTGGATAGTAGAGAAATGGATTTTCAAGATCAATGATATGGTAACTCTATTCTATTGTGGTTGTCAGTGTTCTTTTTTTTTATGATAGAATAGGGAGGAGAGGGAGGAGAGAAACTTGATCTTTAATTATGGTTCATACTTCATGAGAACTCAAGGTATATTTTTGTTAACCCACTAGTATATAGTAAATCTAGAAGCCATTGAAAAGGAAAAGGAGGGGAAGAAAATTGTCATGCCCCACATTATTAATAATTATTATTATATTAAATAATAATAAGAAGAAGAAAGTATAATCATTATCCTAAAAAGGGATCATCTCAATATTATTATTAAATAATAACGATAATTATCTGAAGGGGATCATCCCCATATTATTATTATCAAATGAATAAATACATAAGTAAATAATAATAATAAAGTATAATAAATAATTTAAAATGAATAATCGAGATAATGGTAAATAAGTAACGACAATCTATGAAAAACACCCTAAAAATATAATAAATAATTCAAGTGGATCCTAGGATGAAGTTTTGGGGTTCTATATATGGAGTGAAAGAAAGAGAAAATGGGCATCTCTCTTTTGCACATCTCTCTTTTAGTTGAAGCTATAGAGAGGGAAAGGATAAGGATTTGTTGGCATGGTAGTAGATTAAGGGCTCAAGTGTGACCTGCTACTAAGGATTAAAGTAGCAAGGTCTGCAATTGGGTGGAGAGTTGCCCCCCACCTTTTGTTGCAATTGGTAGGTCAATGATCAAGGTATGACTACATTCCTCAAGTCAACGGGTTACAGGTAATATGGGTTCTTCACCACATGTAAGTTCCTTACCTCTCACTGCTTGTCTCCATAATAATTTCAATGGAGATTCAATGGTTATTTGGACTTTTTATGGTAATTTTTTATTTCCTTTAGTAGATCTGGCTACTATATGACTAAATTTTTGCATGTATAATTCTTTAGTAAACTGGGCCATTACATATGGTATTAGAGAAAGGTTTCAACCCTGAAGGCATATGGGTCTTCTCAATTAAGTTAGATAAATATAGAATTATAAATATGAAATAAAATATTTGGATCACATTTTCCATAATGTTCAATAAAATTGTGTAAATTCATTGCAACATCACTTAATATCTAGGTCATTCTCTCAAAAGTTTAATTGCATATTTGGTTTAGATCCAAGGCTTTCACTTAGGTATATTTCATATATATGAATCTTTTTACCTTAAAGAAACTAATAACTTACAGATCAAATATTAACATCTGATTTCACTTGAAATATTGGAAATTATAATATTTTGATGGTAAATTTGTTTACTAGAATACTAATATTGATAACCAAACCCTATAATGTTGATAACTAATATTAAATGTTGAATCCATGTTTTGATTAGATTAATTAAAAATCATTCCAATGTTTCATGATCAAGTGCATGTTATTAATCAAATCGATGGTAAGTTATGTGTTAGGTTTGGCTCATTTATCATTTCGAAGCATATATTGGTGGGTTCCTTGCAATGAGATATAGCTCATGATTGAATTGGATCTACGATTTGAAATCTATATTGAAACAACCAAAGGTGCAATGTCTATTTGAAATCTGGTGTGTTGGCATATCATTGAGTTTAAAAGAATCTTCACTTGATGGTAAATATTGAACACTCAACTTAAAATACTTCATGCCTCGTTATTGATCGACCCAATAGATGAGATGATTATCCATTCTTGAAGTCACCTTTTCTATAGTTGAAGACCCTACTCATAATTGTATGAAATTGCAGAAACATGTGATCCATTAAGGTAACATTGTAATGGGATTGCGGAGTCAAGAAGTGATTGTCGTGGTTGCCACTTATTTTTCAAATTGATTTTGGTTTAGATGTGCAACACACCCCAACCACATGGATCCACTTAGTATTATAAATTTTTTATCACAATTTTTTATTATAGGTTTTGTTGTTTGATTTCCATGAGTTCAAGCAATTTTGTGGAGTAATTCTGTGTAGCAAACGAATTAGTTGGTGCTAACTAAAATAATCTAACTGTTGTTTCACATAATATTGTTGGTTTGTTGTTGATTAATAGGATACACAGGGATACCCTCCATATATTTTAAAATTAAATCTTTGAAATAGGAAAGGAGAGAATACATGATGATATTCTGCCTCAAGTATGGTTTGACATCTAAAATGGATTCTTAAGATAGTTGTGCATGCAACACATATATATACATATGACTCTCTATGTATGGTTATACATGTATGCATATATGCATGTGTATAGGTTTACATGTTCACAATCACATGCATATGTGTGTCTATGTATGATCTGGTTGTGAGTAAAAATATGTATACCTACATGCTTGTGTAAATACATCTCCATATAGTGAAAGTAAGTGCATGTGTATACATGTGCATTGAGTATATGGTCAAGTGTCATGTAATCTAACACTCTTTCCTCCCCTCAATTCAACTTTTATATTAAATGTAGTCTAACATATCATATATCATTATGAACTCATGCAAATGAGAATGTGATAATTAATGGTCCATCGCAAGGATAGTTTTTCTTTTGAACTAAACTTCTATAATAGCACTGTCATTTGCATGAATTCCAATATACGATGATATTACATTATTAGTCTGTGCCTGTGGCTAAGGACTATAGAATTCACCTGGCGGTCAACGACAGTTGACCGCCTATTAACATGTGTTTTTTTTTGCATTAAGTGGTGTATTTTGTAGTATTTTAAAATTATTTCACAATGTTTTCATAAAACAATGTATTATTTTCTTTCTTTTTAAAAAATACAAACTTTTCTAATTTTATCAAATATTTTTTATCATTCTTCCCATTAGCAAATTAAAATTTGGATGGGACTTAAATCCCTGGTGTGTTTCCATTTTGTTTTTCTATTTTTCAATAATTTAAAATGAATTTAAAAAGATATAATTATAATTAGTCCAATTTTGACATTTGTCAGAGGTTTTCACTGCATTTGAAGTCTCATGCCTCTGCCTTTGCATGCAGAGGACAACACTCCACTGTGCATGCAGTGCTCCACTTGGATGTGTTTTCTCACCCCACAACACCCTACACCTCCATGGAAGGGAGCATCCTCGGCCTACATCTCCATCGAAGGTATGTCGCCTCTCTCCTTCTCCTCCTCCTCTCTTTCGAGCTTGATTGTAACAGAAAGTTCTCCATCGCCTTCTCCTCCTCCTCTCTTTAGAGCCTGATTGTAATAGAAGTTGTGCATCTTATCCTCTAAATCCCCATGAACTTTGCACCAATTCTCCATGCTCCAGTTGTCCATTTGGTACAACAGAATATCATTTTTGTGCGCCTCTTTAGGAGCTTTTCAATGCATGTTGCAGCAGACGCAAAAATCACAGAATAAGCCAGAATCTCAGCCAACCGAACCACCACATGCAACAATAGTCTCAGAATGAAAAAGAAAGGTTCCATAGCAATGAAATCTTATGTAAGTTTAGAATATTGCAGTATGTTTGGACTAACTGAGTAATATTTTCCAAAATTAATTGCTAAAATGAACTAGGAGGAATGCTTACCAAATTGTAGTTGGGAGGTGGAGCACCAGAGTGTTTCGACAACAACCAGGGTGCGTTGTGACCACAGATGATCTGAACGGGGAACTTCGTTGCTCCTTGAATTACTACTCTTCTTCCTCCATCTTGTCTATGGCTGCAATGCACATATGGATACAAAAGTTCTTGGGTTAGAAAAACAGACTGTTTAACCCACCTATGGATGGTACTTCTATAGTTGTAGGTTGGTTCATAGACCCTGCATGCTATAGTCGCAGGTTGGTAAATAGCTCCTTTTATGATGTGGTAAGTTGGAATGGCCTTGCCTATCACAATTACGACAAAAGGACAATTTGTGGCATTTCCATCGCAGAGAAGGGTTCGAAGATGGTGTTTCGGGATGACATCACCACCGTGAACGTCTCTGTCGCACGATATGCACAAAGAGACAACATCTTCTCTACAATACACTATTGACCTCATTTTGCAGCAGGAATTACACACTGTCACCATTTTTGCCTCTAAATTTCTAGCTCTAACCACAAAATACCTTTCATATTTCGAGACTCCGAAGGGTATACTATGGTATATGACTGTAAAAATTATACATACAAGAAAAAAGCTGGATTATCTCATCCATGTTTACCAAACCAGCCAAAGAAAATGTATGAGTTCTGGTCAAATGGGAACTAGTAAAGGTGGACTACCCCACAACCGTGCCTCTCCGGGACCAATACGGTTGTAGAAATGGACAAATTTGCGATGAAATTCGAAATATTTTGGAGATTTCATGGAGGACTAGAATGAGCTAAAGGCATGGATTCGTATTGCAAAATCCATCTCTGCCATGTTAAACAGCTCTAGGATATAACCTGTTAGAGATCAAGATGCATAGCCAAGAGTAGTAGGAAAGGTGCCTCTTCTCTTCCTTCTCGCAACTCTCTCTATGGACAAAGGACAGAGGATTGAACCCAGATGAGTGATGCATTGAGACCATATGGAGCAGCCACACATGCATGTAAACCAGGTGGAATCTCCACTGCTACTTGCTCGAAAAACTAAAAAAAAGATTAATAAAACAAATATAAATTTCATACTGCTTGCCAACAATTTCCACACAGTTCACGTTTACATGGGTTTCAATTACAAATTGCCTTTGTTCATTCAAGTTAGTTGTAAGAAAAAATAGATCATAAATCCCTATAAATGTTAAACGATAATACTCAAAAGTTTTGTAAATGGAACTCGTTTACTTATCCTTGAAGATCACTAAACTATCTTAATCATAAAATATTTATACATGGTATAAATATTAAAAGAGAATTAACATAGATTTTGAATTATTGTAAACTGGAGTGATATCATATTATAATCAAATAGATTCTTGTCACATTAAACTTTTTCTAGTTATTTCTTCCAACTTCAATTGATTGGTTATTGAAATAAGTTTTACATTAAAGAGTGCACAATAGTGATCAATATAATATTATTTGTATAGTAAGAACAATATAGTGAATCACATTCTTAAATATAATGCTAGATATTACAAAAGAGAAATTTTACAATTCTTTGCCTGATATTATTTTGTATATTAAACATAATATGATGATCTATTACAATAATCTCCTTAACCATAAATACTATTACAATAATCTTCTTAAGCTTATATACTTATACATTTATGGTTATTAAACCATCATGGCACAATATCGATAGTTAGAAAGGAAGATTGCCTTATCTACAATGATAATGAACAAAAATAATTATTCTCATAAAGTTAATGTGTGAGTTCATAGATATGTGAAAGGAGGTTTATCTTGTCTACAATCATAATGAACAAAAGGAATTATTCTTAAAAAAATAGATATGTGAGATAAGTAAAGCATTCAACATGAATGGACCCTACTCATCACTTTTCAATGTTTCTCTTTTCTCCCCCCACTTAAAAATGTCAGGCATCCCATTTTCCTTTTTAACAATTTTGGAAAAACTTTCGATGATAAATTGCACACGCCAGGCTTGGGTTTTACTGTTGAATAGAATTTATTGACCAAGTAATCAGGGATTATCTAACAAGTTTTTCAATTATTAATGAAAAATCATGACATGTAATTTATTGTAAAAGTAATCAGGAATTATCGGTCAAGTTCTTAGTTATTATTGAATGAAAACATAATCAGGAATTATCGGTCAAGTTCTCAGTTATTATTTATTATTGAATGAAAAATCATGGCTATGTTTAAAACCAAAGTCATCCAACAACTTCTTAAATCAGATTTTGATAAGATACTGACACTTCTCATTTACAATGAATTCTCATATTTGCAGGTTTGTAGATACTTCAAGAACATTGTTGATTGTACCACACATATAATAATGATTTAATTAAAATAAGAGGAATGCAACGCGACAAAGACTATAGATGCCCAACACCATAAGAATTCAAAACAAATTACTATAAACACAGTTTCAGATTACCATTCATTGCAGATAACTGTAAAATATAAAAATGTGATGCAATACGATTGAGGCTCAATTAAGATATCACCACACACTATGCATTGATTGGATTGCTTACCACTCTCACCATCAACTAACTGTGCTGCTACTCACTAGGAACTCTTACTGGGATTAACGTTCTATCGACTTGCATATCTTCCAACACATTGAAAATTATATTTAAAGAAACATTCATTCCAATATTCTTGGGTTCTACATTTTCATTTGTCACAAGAAATTTTACAGGCAATCCATACACCCAACAGATTGTGCATTTATTGGCTTCCTTACTAGTTTCACTCTCTAACGTTATACCGACTTGCATATCTTCCTACACATTCAAGAATAAGTCGATCCACCAAAGATCCATTCTCTACAGTAGATTGAGTCGCCATGATCGTTCATTATCTCGGTCATCATGTCCTTCGTTTATGTCTGTGGAAACTTTTGACTAGAAAAATGCGCTGGATGGTAGACCTAGGAGCTTGAGGAAGACAATTAAGGTTGCACGTGTTCATGTTCTATTGTTTTATTATTTCTTATTTGATGCTATAATAAATCATTGAAACAAAGCTTCAATAAAACATAACATAACTTTGTCTTAGCTACATCTAGATAAACAAAAGTAACAATAATAAATGGCAAAAGAAGCAATCTCCTACATGAAGCAAGAAATGGAAAAAGAAGCATTCCCCTACATGCAACAAGCAATGGGGCGTTTTTTTCTCTGCAAACACACTCGTCTAGAGATTCCAGGATTCTCTTTATCTAGAGATTGCAGACTCTATTTTGGATATTACATTAATATATGGAAACCATGTAAAGAAAGTTGTTATTAATTACATACCCCATTTCGTTACTGACTTATGAGGGTTCACCTGCTTCACTACTACAATCAAAATCCACCTTGAGACTCTTGAGTGATGATCGACAATGAGCTATTTTCAAAGAAATCAAATTGCTCTGCATTGCTAAGATAATTCTTTGTTTTCCTTTGAACGGGAGAGAATCCATGCTCTTGTGCTCCAACATACTATCTAAAACATCTTCATGCTCTTGTGCTCCAACATGCTATCTGAAACTTCGACATTGTCCATGCATCCCTTCCCTAAAGGCAGGGACTTGTTGCTCTGCAACTCTTCTTGTTTAACATTCAAATTAACTCTGCATCATTTGAAGTTTTATCATGTCCCTTTAGATCTTGGCTCTTGTATGCTTTTTTGTTGTCTCTTGTGATGTAACTCATATGATATTCCTCTTGCCAAAGCTTTGAAATTGTTAATCTGATGTGTTATGTATCTTTACTTAAGTGGTTATGTTCAAGAGTTTCTTTTACCCTACCTATTTCTTGACATCCTATGGATTATAGAGACTTATTTTTTGTTTCACCCTGTCTTCTCTCTCTGTTTGTCAATGTATGGGATGTTTTTGTTGTCCCAATTTCTAGTCAGTGGGTTTTTCTAGTTGTTGATTGTGTTGAAATGGATGTTATCTCACCTTATGAAGTTTTAAATCAATCCACTACACTCTTTGGAATGTCGAACGACATAAAGCAAACCAATATTCATGTTATGCATCAAGTTTGTATATTTTTCAATGTTCATATTTTGTGGATTAATATTTGATATTCAAATGTATATCATTTTTAATTATTGAACTGAGTGAATACTTGGGCATGTCTTCACCATGGATTTGCACCAACAATTTAGACAAAATATGATCAAAACAATGCAATTAAAATTAACAAGTACTTCATAGATGAGGAATGGAAAGGGAAGAGTAACGTCTTTGATCTCAACATTTACTTCCTTCTACTTATAAAATATGAAACCTTATCTGGGAAGATTTGGAATTTATATATATACCAATCATGGCAATGGGGTATAATTTGGTAGAATACGAAATCACAAACAATTGTGGCCATTGCAAATAGATAATCACTGCCTCATTGTAGCTATTGAGATTAAAAATGTTCATTGTTTCATTGCTTTGATCTATGTGTAATCTCCAGCGTTAGGCAAAGTGGTTTACAGTCTTATTATTATTATCAAGAAATTAACCTAGCTTAGCATCTATTTTCCTCACAAGGAGCTCTGCTAATAGAATTCTTGTGCAAACAATCCACATCCTCCCTTCACTCAAGCAAATGAGAAGAAGATATTGTATAATAGGTTATAACTAGCTATGGAAATGAAGAATTTCTCATCATTTGAGTTTCATTCGATTGCAAGTTACATGGAAAAAATTTCACCCTTAGTATGGCGTGAGGATTTCTACTGCGGACATATTTATATAATTCTAGTGTTCACAATGATGCAAGCTGGAAAATTTTAATATCATTCTAGTTCTTAATTTCAGATTACCTAGTAGGGTATCTTCTTTCCAACTAAACAATATTCCTGAGTATCAAATACGATCCATGACTTCAAGTGTTGTGCAGGGGTGAAAGTAGAAGTATTGAAAGAAATGGAACATTTGGAGCTTCATTTGATAGTAGATGTTATGAAAGAAATAGGTGCAACTACTTTGTGGCACCAGGTCTTCAACCAACTAACTACGTGGCACTAGGTCTAAGTATGGTGAAGTTTAAACATTAATACAAACAATATGATCCCACACACCAATGAAACAAATTGCAAACATATGGGCAATGATAATACTATATAGACTAATATTATAGTGTATATTGCATTGAAATAAGAACTATGATCAGTGATTATAATAACATAGATGATAGTTTTTGATAGCCTTTAGGATGTTGGGATAACTTTAAGAAGACACTATCAGAGAACTTACTGAGCAATGATAATGATAGTGTTTCATTTATCATTGTCTTTGGAAAAAGATGAATAGAGATATAATAACACTTATAGAAAAAAAAAAGAGACATTTATTAGGGTTTAATGCAAATTGAAATGGAGAACAATAAATAATTAGGGTTTGATTTGAGAAATTGAGGTCTCTTGTGATTATGCTTACTAATTGCCCCATATTTGTCCAAAACCTTATAGTTTTCTATTATGCAGAAATAAGTCTAAGCTATTGCATGGTTTACGAAAGTCTTGATTCAAATTTGTATCCTTATTGTCACTTATCTGTAGATTTTCATCACTATATGAACTCACGTAATTGTCATTTTTTTAAATCATTAATGACATATGCTTCTCGTTGTCTTTTATTTTAATGGTTTCATACTAAGCTTTGAGTACACTTTGTTGTATATCAATATTGGTCATATTGTTGCATGGTAATTATTCTTTGGTTTATGTTTGTATACGATTATGAATGAGATCTTCCCAACAACCAAATATGCCTATATTTCCATTTTTGAAAGCCTGACTATAGAGGCGATAATGAGGGGAGTTCCCAATGTAATATACCAGATATAAAAAGTATGCA
>SNQJ01S0208491.1:0-16170 GCA_010110895.2 Picea sitchensis | reverse complement strand
CTAGTTCATGATTCACTATTCTTTATTGATGTATCTTTGGTTCATGATTGATGCATGAGATAGTATGTATGTTGGTATACAATTGATGCATGGTATGGTATAGGTGTTAGTTTGTTGATGAGAAAGTACAGGTTGATGAGACAACGACAGTGATAGTGACAATGAAAGAGTGACAATGAGAAATACAAAGTGTAGGTGACAGTGGCAAAGTTTGTGATGGGTATTATATATGCACTAGTTCCCTCAATTAATTGTCAACCCGGGGTAAGTAAAATTATATTTGTGGCATTGTATGAGCCAAGGAAGAAAAGCTAATGGAAGTATTATTTAACTAAGGATATGGTCTACCTAAGGATCAAAACTCTTTCAATATAATTTCTAACGAGATGATTCTTTTCAATTTTTATCAATTAAAAAATTCTATTAATGAGCTTGAACTATTTACCCTAAGCAACTTCAAACAATGAATTGATGGATTATTTCTAAATGAGCAAATAACAAACTATTTTAAACTAGTTAATCTATTCAATCTTTTTAAGTAAGAAACAACAAGTAAATTACTTTTGAGTTATTTGATCTATCTATCTTTGAGCAAATAAGCAAGTAAACAACTAACCTATCAAAACTATTTTGACAAGTGAACTCTATTCTTAAAAATAGCTCATAACTGTTTCTATTTTGGGAAGAATAAATTTTAATCTACTTAATCAAAAGTAAAAGTATTATGACTGTGTTCAAATTCTAATTGATCAAAACTATTTCTAACTTGCAATAGCAGCAAAGAAAGTATTCAAATATGATGATTATGTATTCGGTGTTGAATAACATCATGATGACATCTGACTATTAGTGATAGTTCAAGAGGAATTAATTCAATGTTGACTTCTACAAAGAAATGGAAAGTGTGAATAACGAAATATAAATAAATCTTTTCCATCATAGAAGCAACACTAAGTATCCATGTGATATCTAAACTTCATACATCAATCATCAATGATTAAAAACACTCTTATACTACTTCAAGAAAATCTATAAACTCGTGATTAAAAATCCTAATTCGAATTCACTCTATACAAACTTCTAATTCTCGATCAATATCAACTAGAAATTACAATTCAAATCCATAACTAATATTTCATGATCTAAACTGAACTAATCCTATCATCATATTTCAAAATAAAAAATGCTTTTAGAAATCATAATCCAAAATCTATTTCTATCCTATCATACTAAGGAAAAAATAATAAACAAAATAGATCTACGAAGACTAATTTAAATGGCAATTAAATCTATCTCAATTGAATCTATCAAAACTTGAAACAATTAATCAATCAAATCTTGCAAACAATCTTAAACTAATACGTTGTTTACACTAATACTTTGTCTAAGTTAATCCTTTGTTTCAGTTAACAAAAACAAAGTAACTAATTAAGACTTCAATACAACTATCTAAATTAGTATCTTGCAGGATGATTCATAGCTAATAAGGGAAAGACACAATACGATAATTAACCAACTCCTACAAGCAATCTGCAATTAAAGAAAAACAAATTAGATTAACAAAATATAATTGACATACACAACAATTGAAACTGAGAAATAAATGCAGTAATAAATAATTACGAATTCTAACCAAGCAACAAGATAAAATCACAATATATATTGATATACATAGTCACCCAGACCATTGATGGGCCTCCAACAGGTTGTGGCTACAATCCAACAAGAAAACACAGGCTTAAATCAATGCAATTATATCATTAATCATAAAAATGAAGTTTGGAACAAAGTTGCAGATAATGTTTGTATTACACAATAAAATTCTTCTAAAAGATTATGTCTTTAGTCGTTCCACTGGTAATGGTTTTTATAGATCATTTATAGCTTGATAGGTCGACCAATGGAAGGGTCGACCTCCTCTAAAAACAACAAACTCATTAAATGAGCTTCTAACAACAACATCTTCTAGAAATTTCGTGAGCCACTCAGCAATCATTGAAACCGCCCAATCTGAGATGTGCCAAGCTCTGTAGATGGAGGCCATGAGGGGGAACAAAACCCATATCACTGATTCATCCATCATAAGCTACCAATGTACCAACCTCCAGCTCCAATGCGCTTCAAGTGTCGGATCAAGTGCTAAACGAAGTGCCGGAAGAGGTACTGAATGGAGGATCGAACCACAATTTTTCCCTCTTTCACACAAACCATGCATTAGATATTTATAAACATCGAATTGAACTGAATTGATCTCAAAACCATTACAAAAACACCAATTATACATACCTGATGCGAATCCATGATGAATTGATATAAAAATCTTTGAGAATCCTTCAAAATGGATAATATGAATCATATCATATGTAATATCGATGAAAAAAGGATTTGATCATCGCAATAAAATAGTCAAAACATGAACCCAACATTATCCCCATGCCTAAGGATTTGTAGGTCCCTTTGAAAAAATAAAATTAATCACCCGACAAAACTAGACTCGTGAAGGAGGGGGTGGATTGGATTTAGAATCTTCTCCTTCTTCTCCTAAAGATTTTTTCTTGGGCCTTTTACGATGTTTCAATTGTGTCCGAAGGCTATGAATGGTGGTGGTCATTTGATCAGCCAATCATTAGGGATAATTCACTTTTTCTTACAATACTACATTTTCATGATGCAGATTCCTATCCATAGTTTTTTGCTCTTCCAACTATTGAAGTAACTGAGCATTTTCTTGTTGTAATTTATCAATAATTGTGGTATGATCAGATGTTTTAAAAGAAGAGGGCATATATCCCTTAAGGTATATCAACTTTGGAAGCTAATGTAGGCATCTGGGAGGTAGGATTAATAGAGTGCTTGTGAGAGGGAATAGGTTCAGATTTTACGTCTTTATCATGATCAAACTCTTCTATAGAAACTTCTCTGAGTCTTTTATTTGGACTTTCATGATCAGAACAGACTTGGATAGGATCCGAATTTCTTGGAGTTTTTACATTAGTCTTTCCACTTGCACTTCAAGTACTTCTTCAAACAGATTACTCATTGAACTGATTTTCTCCTCTTCTATTCGTAGGGACTGAAGGAAAATCTTGCTGAAATGAATCTTGTAACTTCTTAGGTTGAGGATCAATAAGTGTAGAGGGCATTGGAGAATTATCAACATGCTTTTTGGTTTTCTTGCCAGATGAGGCTACAGGGGAATCAACAATTTTCTTGTCCTTTTTTTCAGACATAAATATAGTTTGAGTTGGAGGGCTTGGAGTATTTGGAGAATGAATCTTAGATGGAGTAGCAGTCCCTAAATCAATTGATTTCTTCCTGGTCTTGACTGTGAGATGGGGGTTTTAGAATTGATAGAGGAATTCATCCCATGTCTTGCCCTATTTTTTCAACTCAGTTATGACAAGAAATTTAATGAGGCCATCTTGGAATATATTGTTATGAGGATTGGCCACGTTTTTACACACTTGGGAAGATAGTTTCTCAAGAATTTTCAAAAAGTAGAAAGGAAAATTTAGGGGCTTATTAAATCGGAAATGAGCTAACAGACAAAAATGGCAAGATTTGAAGATAGAGTACCTACCTTCACAAGTGATAAGTCTAGTAATGATGATCAAGGGATTAATCAATTCATCCTTGATCCATTCCTTGGAGTACCCTTTAGCTCAGGAAACATTTTGAATTTCAGGCTTGAATAATCTATTGTAGCTTGGTCATGGCAATTGATGGTGTTTGAACCATCAATCCCCAACCCATGGAAATTTCATGGTTGAGGAAATTGACTCCTCGGAGACCAAGAAGGGTAGAGACCCTACGTGTGCCAGCTTACCATCAAGCCTGAGAGATAATTGCAGTGAGATACCATCGGCGTGGCCTTGCAGATATGCCAAGAATGGTTCACACTCGACGCGAAGGAAGATATCTCTACACTCTATGAATTCGGGAATGGCCAAAAGCTCAACATAGGAGGAAGTTTCATAGCGTTTAGGCATGGTTACATCGTGGAGGATGAGAAGAGGAAGGGAATTGGGTAGAGGGTGAATGCGACATAGCAAGCAGGGGATGAGTGGAATGGCAATTGGGGCTAGACACCCGATTTTTAATGAAATTAAGGCAGAAAATGGTTGAATTCATGAGTGAATTCATCACAGATGATTGCAATTACATCAATTTCCAAGTCTTCAACTTGGACATTTGATCATAAAAATGAATTTAAAGTTTTTAATTTAATTATCAATGTGAATTTTAATGACTTACCATTTAATTCATCTCAACTTACCATTGAACGGGTGTATCAATTCGAACGATCATTTTGTTTTGCCTGCAATCATGGTCATTTACAGTATATGCATACCTCATATGATCCTTCATATGGCACTTCATCTAGTCATCTAGATGGAACCCCATCCGGTCTTAAAATTGGCACTCCATATGGAACTCCTGTGCAAATAGAAATTATCCCCATTATAATGGACGTTTACCCATAGCATTCAACTTGGGAAATTTATGGAAATCATGGTAAACAAGAGTATGGAAAGGATAAGTGTGAATATAATGATCCATTGTTAATTTCCTTCTCATCATTATTGTAACTTTATAAAACAATTTGTTCCTTTGTCCATAGGCATGTAACACAAATCTGTAGTGAACATTTAACAATCTATAATTGACAAAAAGAACCAGTTAACCAGTCTTTCAAAAAAATGTACAATAGGCTTATAACACACAGTGATGTCAGCAGTATAGAATTTAACATTTCAATTAAAATAATTGTTGATATAATAGCCCAGAATATCATGAAAACAATATAACCGAATTTTTACAAAGATTCTACTTCCTCTTCTCATGGATTATAATATAGATAAGCAATGTTTATCATTTGTCATATTTTCCCCCACTCCTAAGTATTGTGACACCTCAGAATAAAAAATATAGGGAACCAGTGAATTCTTCCAATAGCCTAAAATTTATAGTTTTCCAAGTGTAGAGATAAATTTCACACATTAGTCTGACGAGACGATTAAAATATGGCCCCACCTATAGGACAGAACATCCTACATATAGTTAAGAAGAGGTAGGCAAGAGAGTCTTAGGATAGTCTTAAAGTTAGTTCCCAATGACAGATTTATGGAGTTCATTGACATTTTCTTAACCATGCATACTTATTTTCATCTTTGTCTACAAGTAATTTCGTACATCAGGACAAGTTTAAGATTTAGGGATTTTATTTATTGTTTGTCAGTTTACCACCCTCACTAGGTAGAATTCCCCACTGCCAGCAAGCCTATTCAGTACTCCAATGAGTTTACCTAGTCATACCATAGGTCGATACGCTCTGCCAGAAGACCTGTTTAGTATCTCGACGAGTTAGCCTCTTACACCCTTTTACAACAGAGACTGGTCCACCATCTTTTAAGAATTTTATATAAAGATTGTTTTTCAAAAGAAGATGGGGAGACAACTCTGAAAATTGTATTTAAGATTGGGATAGTATTTATGTTAGAGGATGAATCTTCTTTATGTATTCCTTATAGATTGTCCTGATGTAAGGGGTACTTAAGTGGACGTATCATATCCAAAGATATGGTATAATCAAGCATTTTTTAGTGTGTAGTGGATGGTACCATTGGAAAAGAACAAAAATGTATCTTTAGGATCGAATCACTTTATTTTTTTATTTTTTAAGTTATAGTGATTTTTCCATGGCTAACCGCTAACCAAACCTTCTTGATACTCTTTAATAAAGATATTTTAATTGCAAAGTTTTGAGGACAAATATTTTTGAACGAGGGTACTATGTTATGACCCAATGGGGGCATATATATGGATAAATGTATATGATATGACCCCAGGGGAGGGGCATATATGGGCCTAAATGTACATTTAATGTGTAAATATATATGTAATAGGGTCTCCGTAGTAGTAAAGGGGCCTCGTGTGCAAGTGTGAAAAACTATATAAGGGATGATGTATTCATTATTGAACACGTGAATTGTGATGTATGATTCTATTTGGTTATTTGGAGGGGGTTCCCCTATTCTTTAAGGAGTTATTGTGTAAATTATCTATCTTGGATTTTTTCTCCACTCTCACATTATGTACATGGTGTGTACTTCTATTCTGTTATGATATTTTAAGCATTTGGTTCATTACATTTTAATCATTTTCTATGATAACAAATGTAATGAACCAAATTCTTAAAATATAATACAGATCAAAAGTACACACCATGTACAAAATGTGAGTGTGGATCACAACTCCAAGATAAATAAGTTACACAATAACTCCTTAAAGAATAGGGGAACCCCCTCCAAATAACCAAATAGAATCAAACATCACAATTCACATGTCCAATAATGAATACATGATCTCTTATATATAGTTGTTCACACTTCCACATGAGGCCAATTTACTACTAGGTTGACCCTGTTACATATATATTTACAAATATATATACGTTTACCCATATATATTCCCCGCTTGGGTCATAACAATGCATATTGCAGATATCTGCACCAAACAATTTGCAAGGGAACCTTTCGAGTATCTTTGAAAGAAACTTGGAGTAGTTTCTCCCCGACAATGATCCACTCAACATCAAGCTTAACTAGACAGGGGGAGAAAATCATAAGTCTTGAAGACATTCAAATAACAAAACTTTTGAATTATTTTCATATATACCTCAAAGAATTACACGAGGAAGAACCATGAAGATAAAAGTCTATAGAGTTAAAAAAGGCTTGCAGATAGGGGGAGTATCCCTGAATGAGGAGTACCCTTTTCCATTAATGTCTGTTGGGAGACAGGGGCAAACCCAGGGTTCAATGCTACAAAAATGCACCAACAAAACCCTAACAACCAGCCCTTTCGGCAACACCTGCGAAGCAGATGAAGTCTCACCCGAGGTAGAGGCAAGGGTGGTTGCAGGAATCAGATGTCTGCAACCTTAGCTGGGACACAGATATGTGATTCTAACACTTAACAAAGAACTTAGAAATTAATATTCATCAATATTCAGTTCTTAGTAACAGCACAGACGTACCCTAATTACAGAGTATCACAGTATGCAACTAGATCCATCATCTAATAACACTTCACATAAGAGGAACACATTAGATCTAGCAGATTCAAGCACTAAGCACATCCATATATGTCAAATCTAACATTCATTCGCATAATTAGGAAAAAAGCAACATCAGACCTATCTAACATTCATCACATAGAAAGACATCGATACATCGCACAAAACAAAGAAACACAACATGTACGTGGTTCACCCCCACCCTGGGGCTATGTCCACCAAATCTTCTTCTTTATTAATGTCTTCAATTGGTTACATTACACAGTCACCATAAACCCTTATGCGCAGAGGACAAAAGATCTGCGCAGCTCGCTAGATCCTTCTTCCTTGCGTTGTAGCACAAAGCCTTCTATAATCTCTATAATAAATTTCACTTAGCTCTGTAACCCTTCTACAGTCATGCACAGAGCACTACTAGAACTTATATTAAATCACATAGATAGGTTATCGTCCCCTTTAACTTACTTAACCTAGACATCTATTTATACATACAAAAGTGGGCCTAAGCATGGGTGAACCCACGGAGCGACATCCCTTTCCCATTACATTGTCCCAAAACCCAAAAAGGGGCCTGAAAGTGGGCCAAGATCCCATGATGTCTAATTCATCTGGCACTCCATATTTGATAGGATGTCGAAGTCCCAAAAATGGTCAAATATGACCAAGTGTTCCTCAAAACTTGGTCAAGAGCCAACATGCCCCCAACACTCACCTGTGACTCGTCCTGAGTCACTCTGGTTTGAGCAATTCTGATTCAAAATCTTCAAGCTTGGCTCGAGATGATTCGATCTGTTGCAGTGATACTGCTTATTTATCAGTGAACTCCTAAATAAGTGCATCATTGACTGGTCCTTTGAGGCACTGTTCTGCTGTACTCATAACCTGTTCAAGTTCTACTCCTTGGATTTCAAGTTCAGTGAATAATTGACATGCTTTTTCTTGCACTGGTTGAACTCGTTGAGAGACTTCCATTAGTTTACTCTGGAGTGTGCGTACTTGTTATTGGGTCATGCATTTCTATGGAAACCTCTTCATTCTCTCAAATGGTGACAAGGCCTTTAGATGCGCTTGTAACATGCTTTCCTGCTACTGTGCGTGTTGGAACTATGACTCTAACACTTGTAATTCTGGATTTTTCGCGAGGCTTTCATACATCTGGGTGCTTCCAGAGATCAGTTTATTGTATTCCAAGGAAAATAATTTTATTCGGTCAATTGCGCTTTGGGAAGTGGCCTCTCATAGATCTCTTATTTCTTGAGGTGTCTCAGGCACAGTGTGAAGTTCCAGGTCTGTGATGCACTGCTGAAGTTGCTGGATCACTCCTTCCAGTTGTGCCACCTACTGTGGAGTTCGTTCTTCTATATGGAATTCGATGATTTTCACAGAGTGAAGTGATCTGTGAAACCATTCCTATACTTCGAGTTTCTCTGTGAGCAATTGTTCCCTATCTTGTTGTAGTGTTGCTTTCTCGTCCTCCCACTTTGATTGAAAAGATAGTTTTTCTAGTTTTTCATTACTGCGTTGTTCTAGCATATCTTTTTGTGCTTGTTCCAAATATTGGGTAGCTTGCATTGTCTTTTCCTGAGCTTTTCGAAGGTGAGCTTCAACTTTATTGGAGATCTAGTGCAGTTGGGCTGGCTCATCTCCTGGTTCTTATGTTCCACTTGTCAAAGGTGAAATAGAAGCTGCATGGCTGGATTGTAGTGCCTGCTTCACTTCTAGAAGTTCACCCTTGATTTAGCTGAATACCTCCTCCTGCTTCGCTTCTTGATTTTCCACGATCTCTAATGAAGCATCATTCAATGCAACGACTAAGAAGTCGAAGTCGTATGAGGTGAGGGTAGTCTTAAACGTATCCCTGGTGGCTCTAGCTTTCTTTCGGTATGAAGGCTTTGGTGGGGTAACATTCCTTTTCTTGTTTGGATCCTCTTCGTCTCTAAGCGGATCAATGAAAGAGTGACAATGAAAAATACAAAGTGATAGTGACAGTGGCAAAGTTTGTGATGCATATTATATATGCACTAGTTCCCTCAATTAATTTTCAACCCGGGGTAAGTAAAATTAGATTTGTGGCATTTTATGAGCCAAGGAAGAAAAGCTAATGGAAGTATTATTTAACTAAGGATATGGTCTACCTAAGGATCAATACTCTATCAATCTACTTTCTAAAGAGACGATTCTTTTCAATTTTCATCAATTAACAAATTCTATTAATGAGCTTGAACTATTTACCCTAAGCAACTTCAAACAATGAATTGATGGATTATTTCTAAATTAGCAAATAACAAACTATTTTAAACTAGTTAATCTATTCAATATTTTTAAGTAAGAAACAACAAGTAAATTACTTTTGAGTTATTTGATCTATCTATCTTTGAGAAAATAAGCAAGTAAACAACTAACCTATCAAGACTATTTTGACAAGTGAACTCTATTCTTAAAAAGAACTCATAACTATTTCTATTTTGCGAAGAATAAATTTTAATCTACTTTAATCAAAAGTAAAATTATTATGAATGTGTTCAAATTCTAATTGATCAAAACTATTTCTAACTTGCAATAATAGGAAAGAAAGTATTAAAAGATGATGATTATGTATTCAGTGTTGAATAACATCACGATGGCATCTGACTATTAGTGATAGTTCAAGAGGAATTAATTCAATGTTGACTTCTACAGAGAAATGGAAAGTGTGAATAAGGCAATATAAATAAATCTTTTCCATCATAGAAGAAACACTAAGTATCCATGTGATCCCTAAACTTCATACATCAATCATCATGATTAACAACACTCTTATACTACTTCAAGAAAATCTATAAACTCATGATTAAAAATCCTAATTCGAATTCACTCTATACAAACTTCTAATTCTCGATCAATATCAACTAGAAATTACAATTCCAATCCATAACTAATATTTCATGATCTAAACTGAACTAATCCTATCATCATATCTCAAAATAAAAAATGCTTTTAGAAATCATAATCCAAAATCTATTTCTATCCTATCATACTAAGGAAAACATAATAAACAAAATAGATCTATGAAGACTAATTGAAATGGAAATTAAATCTATCTCAATTGAATCTATCAAAACTTGAAACAATTAATCTATCAAAGCTTGCAAACAATCTTAAACTAATACATTGTTTACACTAATACTTTGTCTAAGTTAATGCTTTGTTTCAGTTAACACAAACAAAGTAACTAATTAAGACTTCAATACAACTATCTAAATTAGTATCTTGTAGGATGATTCATAGCTAAGAAGGAAAATACACAATACGATAATTAACCAACTCCTACAAGCAATCTGCAATTAAAGAAAAACAAATTATATTAACAAAATATAATTGACATACACAACAATTGAAACTGATAAATACATGCAGTAAATAAATAATTACGAATTCTAACCAAGCAACAAGATAAAAATACAATATCTACTGATATACACAGTCACCCAGACCATTGATGGGCCTCTAGTAGGTTGTGGCTACAATCCAACAAGAAAACACAGGCTTAACTCAATGCAATTCTGTCATTAATCATAAAAACGAAGTTTGGAACAAAGTTGCAGATAATGTCTGTATTACACAATAAAATTCTTCTAAAAAATTATGTCTTTAGTCGTTCCACTGGTAATGGTATTTTTAGATAATTTATAGCTTGATAGGTTGACCAATGGAAGGGTCAACCTCCTCTAAAAACAACAAACTCGTTAAATGAGCTTCTAACAACAACATCTTCTAGAAATTTCGTGAGCCACTCAACAATCATTGAAACTGCCCAATCTGAGGTGTGTCAAGCTCTGTAGATGGATTCCATGAGGGGGCACAAAACCCATATCACTGATTCATCCACCATAGGCTGCCAATGTACCAACCTCCAGCTCCAATGTGCTTCGAGTGTCAGATCAAGTGCTGAACGAAATGCCGGAAGAGGTACCAGATGAAGGATCAAACCACAATTTTTCCCTCTTTCACACAAACCATGCATTAGATATTTATAAACATCGAATTGAACTGAATTGATCTCAAAACCATTACAAAAACACCAATTATACATACCTGATGCGAATCCATGATGAATTGATATAAAAATATTTGAGAATCCTTCAAAATGGATAATATGAATCATAGCATATGTAATATCGATGAAAAAAGGATTTGATCATCGCAATAAAATAGTCAAAACATGAACCCAACATTATCCCCATGCCTAAGGATTTGCAGTTCCCTTTAAAAAAATAAAATTAATCACCCGACATAACTAGACTCATGAAGGAGGGGGTGGATTGGATTTAGAATCTTCTCCCTCTTCTCCTGAAGATTTTTTCTTTGGCCTTTTACGATGTTTCAATTATGTCCGGAGGATACGAATGATGGTGGTCATTTAATCAGCCAATCATTGGAGATAATTCACCTTTTCTTGCAATACTACATTGTCATGATGTAGATTCCTATCCATAGTTTTTTGCTCTTCCAACTATTGAAGCAACTGAGCATTTTCTTGTTGTAATTTATCAATAATTGTGGTATGCTCAGATGTTTTAAAAGAAGAGGGCTTATATCCCTTGATGGATGTAGAAGGTATATCAACTTTGGAAGCTGATGTAGGCATCTGGGAGGTAGGAGTAATAGAGTTCTTGTGAGAGGGAATAGGTTCAGATTTTATGTCTTTATCATGATCAAAATCTTCTGTAGAAACTTCTCTGAGTCTTTTATGTGGACTTTCATGATCAGAGCACACTTGGATAGGATCCAAAGTTCTTGGAGTTTTTACATTAGTCTTTCCACTTTCACTTCGGGTACTTCTTCGAAAAGATTCCTCTTTGAACCGATTGTCTCCTCTTCTATGCGTAGGGACCGAAGGAAAATATTGCTGAAATGAATCTTGTAACTTCTTAGGTTGAGGATCAACAAGTGTTGAGGGCATTGGATAATTATCAACATGCTTTTTGGTTTTCTTGCCAGATGAGGCTACACGGGAATCAACAATTTTCTTGGCCTTTTTTTCAGACATAAATATAGTTTGAGTTGGAGGGATTGGAGTATTTGGAGAATGAGGCTTAGATGGAGTAACAGTCCCTAAATCAATTGATCTCTTCCTGGTCTTGACTGTGAGATGGGGGTTTTAGAATTGATAGAGGAATTCATCCCATGTCTTGCCCTATTTTTTCAACTCAGTTATGACAAGAAATTTAATGAGGCCATGGAGGAATAGACTGTTATGAGGATTGGCCATGTTTTTACGCACTTGGGAAGATATTTTCTCAAGAATTTTCAAAAAGTAGAAAGGAAAATTCATGGGCTTATTAAATTGGAAATGAGCTAACAGACCAAAATGGAAAGCTTTGAAGACAGAGTACCTACCTTCATAAGTGATAAGTCTAGTAATGATGATCAGGGGATTAATCAATTCATCCTTGATCCATTCCTTGGAGTACCCTTTAGCTCCAGAAACATTTTGAAATTCAGGCTTGAATAATCTATTGTAGCTTGGTCGTGGAAATTGATGGTGTTTGAACCATCAATCCCCAACCCATGGAAATTTCATGGTTGAGGAAATTGACACCTCAGAGACCAAGAAGGCTAGAGACCCTACGTGTTCCATCTTACCATCAAGACTGAGAGATAATTGCAGTGATACGCCATCGTCGTGGCCCTACAGATATGCTAAGAATGGTTCACACTCGACGCGAAGGAAGATCTCTCTACACTCTATGAATTTAGGAATGGCCAAAAGATAAACATAGGAGGAAGGTTCATAGAATTTAGGCATGGTTACATCGTGGAGGATGAAAAGAGGAAGGAAATTAGGTAGAGGGTGAATGTGACATAGCAAGAAGGGGATGAGTGGAATGGCAATTGGGGCTAAACACCCTATTTTTAATGAAATTAAGGTGGAAAATGGTTGAATTCATGAGCAAATTCATCACAGATGATTGCAATTACATCAATGTCCAAGTCTTCAACTTGAACATTTGATCATAAAAATGAATTAAATTTTTTTAATTTAATTATCAATGTGAATTTTAATGACTTACCCTTCAATTCATCTCAACTTACCATTGAACAGGTGTATCAATTCAAATGATCATTTTGTTTTTCCTACAGTCATGGTCATTTATAGTATATGCATACCTAATATGATCCTTCATATGGCACTTTATCCGGTCGTCTATATGGCACCCCATCCAGTCTTCAAAATGGCACTCCATATGGCACTCCTGTGCAAATAGAAATTATCCCCATTATAATGGACATTTACCCATAGCATTCAACTTGGGAAATTTATGGAAATCGTGGTAAACAAGAGTATGGAAAGGATAAGTGTGAATATAATGATCCATTGTTAATTTCCTTGTCATCGTTCTTGTAAATTTATAAAACAATTTGTTCCTCTGCTAAATAATTTTTTCCTTTGTCCATAGGCGTGTAACACAAATTTGTAGTGAACATTTAACAATCTATAATTGACACGAAGAACTAGTTAACCCATCTTTCGAAAAAATGTACAATAGGCTTATAACACACAGTGATGTCAGAAGTATAGAATTTAACATTTCAATAAAAATAATTGTTGATATAATAGCCCAGAATATCATGAAAACAATATAACCGAATTTTTACAAAGATTCTACTTCCTCTTCTCATGGATTATAATATAGATAAGCAATGTTTATAATTTGTCATCTTTTCCCCCACTCCTAAGTATTGTGACACCTCACAATAAAAAATATAGGGAACCAGTCAATTCTTCCAATAGCCTAAGATTTACAGTTTTTCAAGTGTAGAGATAAATTTCACACATTAGTCTGACGAGACGGTTAAAATATGGCTCCACCTATAGGACAAAACATCCTACATATAGTTAAGAAGAGGTAGGCGAGAGAATCTTAGGATAGTCTTAAAGTTAGTTCCCAATGACAGATTTATGGAGTTCATTGACCTTTTCTTAACCATGCATACTTATTTTCATCTTTGTCTACAAGTAATGTCGTACACCAGGACAAGTTTAAGATTTAGGGATTTTATTTATTGTTTGTCAGTTTACCACCCTCGCTAGGTAGAATGCCCCGCTGCTAGCAAGCCTATTCAGTACTCCAATGAGTTTACCTAGTCATACCATATGTCGGTACCCCCTGCCAGAAGACTTGTTCAGTATCTCGACGGGTTAGCCTCTTACACCCTTTTACAGCAGAGACTGGTCCACCATCTTTTAAGAATTTTATATAAAGATTGCTTTTTGAAAGAAGCTAGGGAGACACCTTTGAAAATTGTATTTAAGATTGGGATAGTATTTATGTTAGAGGATGACTCTTCTTTATGTATTCCTTATAGATTGTCCTGATGTAAGGGGTACTTAAGTGGATGTATCATATCTAAAGATATGGTATAATCAAGCATTTTTTAGTGTGTAGTGGATGGTACCATTAGAAAAGAACAAAAATGTATCTTTAGGATCGACTCACTTTATTTTTTTATTTTTTAAGTTATAGTGATGTTTCCATGGCTAATCGCTAACCAAACCTTCTTGATACTCTTTAATAAATATACTTTACTCACCTACTTAGGGTTCTTCGGGAAATTGTACGAGTAACCTCTAGGTTTGATAGTCAAGGTGTCACTTCCTTATATCCTCTAGTGGTGGAGGTTAAGAGCAACTGCCATTAAAGATGCCTTGAGTAAAAAGAAGATAGAAACCTTGAAAAAATATGGCTAATTTACAAGTCATTATTCAATTAATTCTTAATAACACAACAAGGTTCAAATATAGAAATATAGTTTTTAAAGTAAAATACTTCCCTTTTTGTCTCCTTGAAATTATCCACTCATGGTGAAATGGATACCTGCATAAATCTCTAAAATTGTTTATCAACAAGAACACACTTCAAATTATTTACATATGTACAGTCAAAATTCATAAAAAGATTCAAGAACAGTGGGAGGGAGAAGAAACTTCCCCATCTAATAAGGCCAATTCATTGTCAGTTGACATGACCTGTAGAAAATTTTCTTTGGAAATGGGTTTGTGGTAAAGTTTGATTCGGTGTCCATTCACTATGAAAGAGACTTGTCCATCATCAATTGTTTTGATCTTAACAACCCCATTATCATACATGATGACTACCTCATCAAGATCCAACCACCGAGTGGTAAGTTTTCCTTTAAATTTTTTTAATTGGGAGTCAAACAACAAAGCCCAATCACCAGGTTGGAATTGTTTCTTCTTAATAAATTTGTCATGCCACTTGCTCTTCTGGTTTTGATCTAACATTGTTCATTGGATAGCATCTTTCCTAATATCATCCAACTCATTTAATTGTAGGGATATTTTTTTTTTGTTCCTCATCTAGGTTTAATCCCAACTGTATGGAAATACGGAAAGTCCTCACTTGGAATTCTATTGGTAGAAGTACTTGTTTTCCATACACTAGCTCATAATGGGTATGCCCAGTGGTGTTTCTCTAGGTGGTACAATATGCCCACAAAGCCTATGGAAGTCTATCGGCCCAATCCCTATGGTGTAATTGAACATTCTTGGTTAAGATAGCTTCTAAAAATTTGTTTGTGGACTCTACCTAATCATTAGCTTGTGGGTGATATGGAGAAGAGTTGCAGTGATTGATCCCATATTTCTCTGTTAATTCTTTCATCAACTTGGAAATGAATTGGGTGACTTGGTATGTAAAACTTGTTAGAATATAATGGATGTGATCATTTTAACATTGACAATATCACTATTTTCACCCAACCATAGGCCGAAGCCACCCTCCGAGCACCTTAACCTTGATAGAGAATCACTTCTGAAGCAAAACCTAGGCTAGATAGCTAAACAAAGGGTAGCGCACCTTTCCCCAAGGATAACACACCAAGAAGAGCTAATCAGATAGTCCAAACCCTAACCAAGAGATAGTCCAAGCCAAATGTGATCTTCTAGATACAAGAGCTGCAATGGTGTCTCTCCTACAAACCTGTGCACAAAACTGGGCACTGCAGTGCACATAAGTGTTGCTCTGCAATTCCTAGACTACCTGCCAGAATGAAGACTGGCCTCCTTTATTTATTGTAATTTTGGATAA
>SNQJ01S0208490.1:0-16170 GCA_010110895.2 Picea sitchensis | reverse complement strand
AAAGAAACTTCATAATAGATACAAACACATTTTTAAAAATTTCAAAGAAACTTTTTAGTTATTTCAAGTCAATATCTCAATCCCCAAAATTAGATATTAACAAGTTGTAAAGATAATTCTTAATTTATAATATATTTAATTAGTTTTTATAGTAAAATTATTTACAAAAAAATAAATTATAATCCCATTCCTTAAATCATGAAGAGACTTGAAGGACAATAAAGACTACAAATTTGATACCTCAGGTTCACTTTTATACATAGAGACGCTTTGACCTACAAACAATATTAAGTCAATCCCTTCGTTTTTGAATTTTAAAAATTATGTTGACCCCGAAACAAAATTGTCTCCAAAAGCTCTACATTACTCTTATGTTGACCCCGAAACAATGAACAAATTCACAGGAACGCCTGATGTTAAGAGAACGTGCACTTTAAATTCATAAAAAATGGAAGAATGCTCTCTAAGAACAATTATATTGATTTCAGACTGAAAACAATTCAATCTGCTCTGTGTGGAGGATGATTTAAGCCAATCCAACAACCTTTCGGTTGAGTTTGAGAGTATTCTTGGGCTGCAGATCTCCGAGCATTAGAAAATATTAACTGCGATTCAAATCCCCCGTCCATGGCTGAAAGCCGGCTCTATTTTGGTGCAATTTTTTTATCATGATGGGTTTGGATCTCGAATAAGAAGCTCGGTTTCTTCTCCAGCAGACCGAGTGAGATCTCTGGTGATGTGGTGCTGCCATGATACAGAGACGAGCCAGTCGCGCAGCCGCAACATTTCCTACCCTCTTCCACTCCCCGTTCCGTGTAGTGCTGTTGCTATTTGTGCTGTCCTTCGTTCCTCCTTTCAAATGTTGCTTTGAAAAATGAGCTGATAAATTCAACCAAATTCGAAATTATCTGGAGCGCGCCTATCAACTAAATTCGAAATTCAAATTTGAAATTTGAGTGAGTATGATAAATTCAAATTTCAATAAGTGGGATGTCACTTCGCAGGCAGGCGAACGCTATCTATGATATGGATGCGCTATGGTATAGCATGAGATCAACTAAATTTGAAATTTCAGTTAGCGTGATAAATTTGGAACTATGCCTCTCTAACTATGACCTATGGAACTATGCCTCTCTAACTATGACCTATGGAACTATGCCCTCTGAAACTACTCCCTTTGGAACTATGCCCTCTGGAACTACTCCCTTTGGAACTATGACCTCTGGAACTACGCCCTCTGGAACTATGACCTGTGGAACTACACCCTCTAGAAATCTAAACATTAATAAATACTTTATTAATAAATACTTTATAACACTTCTTATACCATTAATTTATAAATTTACAGATATATTTAGTAAAAAAATTATTAATCAATAAATTAAATTTACAAATATATTTAACCATTAGTAAAAAATTATTAATCAATAAATTAAATTTTCATAAATATATTTAACCAAAAACTCCTTATTAATTACACAAATTATTTAAATACATTTTAAGAGCAAACTTTATTAACTAACAATTAACAGAAAAATTTATTAATCAATAAATTTATTTAGAAACATTTTATGACAAGTAAACATCACCTTTGGAACTACGCATATGATCTATGGAACTACGCCTCTTGGATATACGCCCTTTGGAACTATGACCTGGTGGAACTACGCCCTCTGGAACATGACTCGTGTAACTATTGCCTCTAGAACTAGTCCCTCTGAACTATGACGTGTGGAAGACAATGACCTCTGAAACTATGCCCTGTGGAACCATGATCTCTAGAACTATGATCAGGATCTACGCCCTAGAACTAGCCTCAGAACTATAGACTTTTGGAATTGTGACCTTGTGGAACTAAACCCTCTAAAACTATGACCTATAAAAATATGACCTCTAGAACTACGCCCCTCTTGAACTACGCCCTTGGAAACTATGACCTGTGAACTACGCCCTATGGAACTATTGTTAATATACGTGGAGGTATTTACCTCTACATGTGGACCTGACGAGAATAGAAGACCTGGGAAGCAAGAGAACCCTAATGAGTTGGATAACAACCCTAGAAGCCTGCCGACTCAAGAAGATAATCTATATAGGCCATTAGCCTCCAAGAGCAGTTATTGAAGTCAGAAATAATAATAAATATAATTTCAACAAACACATATCCAGAAGGATAATTCGGCCCCAACAAAACTACGTAGACTACTATAAATACAGGGCACCAATTCTCATTTGTAGCATCCTTAGAATTGTAGTTCCCAGTTTTAAAAAATGCAGTTGCAGTCTGGTGCGCAGGTTTGAGGAGAGATACAGTGCAGCTGCAACAGCAACAAGTTTTCAGTATCGACTTGAATATCTCTACAGTTTGGGACCATCTAATCAGTCTTTTGTGTTTCTCTATCCTGAGAGGTGCCACCTTTTGGCTATCTAGCCTAGGGTTTGCTTCCAGCGAATTCTGTCATGCTAAGGGTGCTCGGAGGGAGGCTTGGCCTGTGGTTGGGTGATGAAGTTATCGTCAATGGTAAAACGAGCACACCATATTCTATATTCTAACAGTTTTATGGCCCACACCCCTTCAGTCACCCAAAACGTTGGAAGGAAACATAGCCACTAGATATTAATCTCCTGCTGAGGAACTGCAGTTAGGGTTACTAGCAGAGCAGCTTCCAAAAGCACACAGCTAGGGTTAATAGTAGAAGCAGTTAAGAAACCCTTAAAAATCTTGTTGATGCACCTTAGGTGAAGAGATTGACCTAACTTCTGGATAGATCAGTGCACCTCTGCCTAGCGCATCTCCTGGTACTCAGAAGGCCAAGACGTGAAAGCTTGGATTTCTGGTCAAATCTAGGGTTTGACCAAGCCGCTGCCATGACGAACTCTATGAAGTATGAGAACAAGCTAAATGGAGCCACTAACTCTGGGGCTACGGAAAGATTGCTGGATTGATTCCTCACTCTCCATAAGAATAAAGTGTTGGATATTGTGAAAGGAAAGACTATGCGAAGCCAGAGAGTTTAAAGAAGGAGAAGAGAAGGGAACCGTAGAACGTTGAAGCTATGAGAAGTTCAAAGATGTTGATATCAATGCCATGAGTATCAGTGGATTCCATAAAATACCACTTGATACCCTACATCTCCCATCTTGACTCATCGAAGAATATGTACGATGCCCTTCTAACAAATCTCTCTTCAGTCAGAAACATTTTGGACAAGTTATGAGTCTTTGAAGAATGAGCTTGTGACATGAAGATGAATGATGACGATAGTACAACATCATACTTTGTAAGGATCTCCCAAGTAAGAGATCAACTAAAGCTATTGAAGAGACTACTTAGAAAGGAATTGGTGAACATAGTGAAGTCCAATGGTCTTCTCAAGACATGGGATGTATTTGCCACAAGTACGTGAACACAAGGAAGGAGTACCTTGACATTTGAAGAATCTTGGACTTGTTTTGGTGTCTTTCCAAGAAGAATCAAGGATCACAAGAGAAACCCCAAAAAGAAGTTATTCGATGATCGCTTCCTTCACAGCAAGATTCAAGAACTTCAAGGACAAAGAAAGTTCAATTCAACAAGGAAGCCAAAAACAAAGTAAAGATATTTCAGAAATACAATGCATCAACTGTCATATGGTCACTATAGAAATTAGTGTCCTGAGTTAAAACAAAAGGAAGGAGAAACACGGAAGCATCGATTGCCAAAGAAAAGGAACCGGCAAAGAAGACTACATATTGAAAGAGACTACTTCTACTAAAAAGGTAACAACACTCTTCTTATTTCTAGTACATATCTCGTTTGTATCGTTTCTATACATAATGTAGCCCAATAGCTATCCATACTCTATGAAAGAAAACAAACAAGATGAAAAGAGTTATCAATAGACATTACACATGAAAGAACGAAATATATCAAGGACAAGCTATAAGATAAGACGAAATCAGAATCAATTTTGAAAGACTTAAAGTCAGACATCAAGAGTGAATTGGAGAAAGATCTATAAAACAACTACATAAGTGTGGACTCTGTTAGAAAGAGAGATAATTATATATTGCAAAAGACAACAAGAATGCAGATGGTACATGGACTCTATCAGACAGAGGGAGATGATTATATGCACCCATACATTACAAGGATTAGGAGGGAGCTAATCCATGATCCATTGAAGATGATAAATGATATATGTCCATAGAAACCATGAAAGACAGTACGTATTTAGCTCAACCACAGAAGAATACCTCCTCGAAGAAAAGCCTTAAAGAACTGGTCGCCCATCCATCCGGTGGATCATGGATGAAAGGAAGAAGTGGAATTTAGGTATGGAATCTATAAGAAACTCCATTTTGGACCTTAAAGAAAAAGAAAAGCATGATGATTCCAAGAAAGAAACAAAATACAGAACAACCAATCATTATACCAAAAATCACAAGACTACCAAATTGGTATGAACCCACTATAAGAAGCACCGCTAAGAACCGAAAGTTGTGGATGAAGAAGAAGGTATGAAGACTTTATGAATGAACGATTACAGATCCGCAACTGCAGGTTCTCTCAGATGGAGGAGAAGCATCATGTGATGATTACTTTTTCTAGTACACTAGACATATCATTACATGAGTCATTTTATTATCCGTAACATCCATGAGTTGGAGCTCTACATCAGATAAATGCAAAGAATGTTCTCCAGAGAAATTGAACAAAGAGCTTATGAAGAACAACCTCAAGACTACTTACATTACCGTAAAGAGACTCCTGCATGCAGATAGAAGAAGATAAACTTGGTGGAGAACCTCCAAAATGCTGGTGGCTAATGGTGAGGATTTCCATAACATCAAGATGACCACCTTAAGATCAGATCCTCATAATGACGTATTAGCGCCATATGATATGTTCGAAGTTCTCCAACTATGATATACTCTATCATCCGGATCTACATGAAGCCTCTGTTGCTCCATATCAAGGCATTACATTATCCATGATGAAGTCCGAAGGAGAAAGTGGTTCTCCAACATATATCCCCACCGATGAGTAGACAACAAACATCTGGACAAAATCTCTAACCGTAATCAAGTATGCATATTTCCTCGAGAAGATAGGGATCAGAAATAACTCCTTAGTTGAAAGGGAAGATTCTCCAAACTAGAAGGAGGTGCACAAAATATTCTTGAAAGCATTTATTTTTGTGATTTAAATAAATTTCCAGTTAGGAGGGAGCAATGAAAAAATATTTATTAATTGAAAGTAACATTGAACTAATAATGATGCTTTCCCTGTTCTGGAAAGTGGATTTCGAGACTTCGACTATTAATGACTTCCCAGTAGTTGTCATGGAGGCAGACCGATGTATAGTTGATGTACCATAGACAACTATCTTCCATTATGGTTAACATGGGGAGTTACTGTCTAGGACAACTCATTCTTCTTGGCAAATACCCGAGTAGTGGTCAGTAGAATGGTCCACCTCACCGAACAATCATTCTTTCCGGTTCACAGCCAGAGCGCTCAAGAATGGTCTGCTTTGAGGTTGATGCAGATATACATTCCTTAGGGTGTATTATTTCTCTCCAAGTTTCACTTTGTTTTGTGTTGGAGGAATGGCCCAGGTGGGGAATGGTCCTGATGATTTATTCCTTAGGGCGTATACTCCATTATCTCCAGTTACACTTTCATTAGTGTCGATGAATGGCCCAGGTGGGAATAGTCCAGCTCAAAGAATCGTGATGACAATTCCTTAGGGTTTATACATTCCCTTCCTGTGGTGCACTTAAGTTAGTGTAGGAAGAATGGCCTGTGGTGGGGAATGGTCCAAACATTTCTTAGGGTTTATACATTTTATCCAGTGGTGCACTTTATTAGTGTAGGAAGAATGACCCATGGTGAATGTCCGTGATCAAAATCAAAGATAATCCTTCTTCCTTGTTTGTGAAGAATAGCGTATAGCCCATTGTCGATGAGGGCGCATATTCGCGATCTCACAAACGCGGAGTGAAAGATTGGCCCGTAGGATTCAATGAGCCTTAAATAAGCCAAGTGCAAGATGGCATCGTATGATTGTTATGGAGACTACATATATCCAGATAGTAGAGACATACTACTATGGTGGATATGTTCCACTATTCGTGAGGAAGATATTCTTTCGGCGCCTATAGATGTGAGTGAAAGATTGGACCAGATAATTCAATCTATATCATAACATTGTTTCTATGCATTAAGCACGATGTTTGTTATGAAGAATCAGAGCGACAAGATATGAGTGGATCATCATGGTAATATGTTTCAATCGCTCGAACCATATGTTGATCAAGTACTAGTGTTACTTGATGGCAAAGGAACCATCGATTTGTAGCTATGTACTACTATGAATAGACACAACAGTTTCTATCCTTTGTTCTAATTGCCTTTGAATACTATCAACAATGCTTATTGGAGATAATGACATTTAGATGGATGATGAAATTAGATTTCATGCATCGAAAAGTTCAGAACTTTTATTCCTCTTGTATCACTTCATGGTGAGAGTGACTTATCCATCATCATATCTAATTACTTCTTAGATGAAGTATGGTTTCAGAGAGTTGATGCAACTCTGATGGTGATGATGATGCTCATGATCTAGTCATGAAATAGTCTAGATGACTATATTGATTCTACGGGGTAAATGGTATGTTTTTGTGCTCAAGTCCTCATTACCCGTAAATACCTCTCTAGGGAGGAGTGTTAATATTATGGTAGCCGCTGGAGGTAAATACCTCCCGCAGTGAACTCCTGAGGAGAATAGAAGACTCGAGAAGCAAGAGAAACCCCTAATGAGTTGTCTAATAACTCCCTAGAAGCTTGGTCGGCTCAAGAAGATAATTTATATTAGGCTATTAGCTCCAAGAGAAGAAGTCAGCCGTGAATAATAATAATATACTCTCAATGTACACATATCCGTATGAGAAGTCATTCCCCAAATAAAACTCAAGTGTGGTGACTACTATAAATACATGTGGCACTGTGATTCTCATTTGTAGATCTCGACAGCAGCTCCCAAGCTTGATGCACACTGCTAGCCAGCCTTAAAGCAGTTTGGGAGGAGCCGGTGCAAATCGCAGCTAGCCATCAAGTTTTTGTTTTGGCTTGGATTATCTCTTTGTTAGGGTTTGGATTATCTGATCAGTCTTTGTGTTGCGTTATCCTTGGAGAGAGGTTCACTACCTTTGTTTGGCTATCTAGCCCAGGCTTTGCTTCTATGAATTCTCTGCCAAGGTTAAGGTGCCCGGAGGGAGGCTTTGGCCTATGATTGGGTGATCAAGGTGTCACAATGTTAAAAAATGAGCACACCATCTTCTATATTCTAAATAACTATGACCTGGAATTGTGACTTATGGAACTTCATGACATAGGAACTATGCCTCTATAGAACTATGACCTGTGAAAATAATCCCTCTGGAACTACACCACTAAAACTACGACCTCTGGAAATACAACCTCTAGAACTACACCACTAGAAATACGACCACTGGAACTACACCCACTAGAACTACGCCCTTTGAAACTATGACCTCTCGAATCACGCCTCGAACTATGACCTTTGAACTACGCCCTAGACCAGTCTCCGAACTAATGCACTCATGGACCTCAGGATTTGTGGAACTGTGGACTGTGGAATCCACGCTTCTCTTAGAACTATGACCTCTAGAATCCACTGAACTACTTTGGAACTAAGGACTGTGGAACCACTGAACTATGACCCGGTGGAATTGTGGACTAGGTCCATGACATGTGGTTCACATCCTCTTAGAACTATGACTCGAACTACTTTTCCTCTAGAACTACTTTGGAACTATGACTTGTGGAACCACGCCTTCTAGAACTACGCCCTCTAGAGGGCGTTGTTCCAGAGCTCATAGTTCTACGCCATGTGGAACTACACCTTTGGGAACTATGACCTCTCGAACTACTCTATGAAACTATGACCTATGGAATTACTTCCAGAATTAGGCCCTTCTAGAACTATGACCTGGTGGAATTGGTGAACTGTGGAACTATGACTCTATGGAACTACGCCTTTGAACTATGATCTTTGAACTATGCCCTTTTGAACTATGTCCTTCGAACTATGACCTTTGGAACTACGCCTTCCGAACTACGCCGAATCCAGGACCTATGGATCACGCACTGGATATACGCCCTTTGGAACTAAGACCACTAGAACTAAGCCCTCTATAACTAATCCCTTTGCAACTATGACCCCTGGAACTACACCCTTCAGAACTAGTCCCTCAGGATCTATGTGACCTCGTGAATTGTGACTCCTCGAATCATGTCTGTGTGGAACTGTGCCCTTTGGAACTATGACCTCTCGAATACGCCCCTCCTGAACTACCTTTGGAACTAAGGACTTGTGGAACCACGCCTCCTGAACTATGACCAAGTGGGAATTGTGACATGTGAACCATGGAGCTATGAACTCTCGAACTATGACCTCTAGAACTACATTTGGAACTATGACCTTATGTTTTTTTTACCTATGGAACTATGACCTTTTTGAATTATGACCTTTGGAACTACCTCCTATGGAACTACACCCTTTGGAACTATGGCCTCTTGAATTATGTCCTTTGGAACTACGCCTCTGTATCTATGCCCTCTGGATCTATGCCTCTTGAACTATGACTTTTGGGACTATGCCCTATGGAAATATGCTTTTTGGAACTATGACCTCTGTGGAACGACTCTCTCTTTGAACATGACTGAAGTACGACCTCCTCGAAATGTATTTTGAGCTATGACTTGTGGAACTTATGCCCTCTGAACTATGACCTTCCTGAACTATGGACTTGTGGAACTATGACTCCTGTGGAACTACACCTCAGGAACTAAGGACCCGAACCACGCCTCGAACTATGACCTTCCTGAACTACTTTGGTACTACCTTTGGAACTATGACTCAGGAACTACAACGTCTCTAGTCCAAGTGACCTCTGGAACTACTGAACTACACTCTCAAACTATAACCTCTCGAACTATGCCCTCTGAACTATTCCCTTTAACCATGAATTCTCGAACTACGCCTCCTGAACTATGACTGCGGGAATTACCTAGAAATCTAACATTAATAAATACTTTATAACACTTCTTATACCATTAATTTATAAATTTACAGATACATTTAGTAAAAAAATTATTAATCAATAAATTAAATTTACAAATATATTTAACCAAAACCTTTATTAATCAATAAATTTATTTAGATAAGATTTAAGAGAAACTTTATTAATCAATCAAATTAATAGAAAACTTTATTAATCAATAAATTTATTAATCAATAAAAAAAAAAAAAAAAAAAAAAAAAAAAAAAAAAAAATTTGAAATTTGAAAATAAAATTATTAGACAAAGAATTAATGTAATAAATTTTATGTACTAATTATTAAGTTTATTACTTTCCCATGTGGTGACATTTGGAAACCAGATATCTCCCTTCTTCTCCTCAATGCATAGACATATTTACATGCCTTTGGATGGATGGTGCATTGTGCAACGCTCTGAGACTTTAATGGGATGCTCGCCATGAGCCGAGGTTACAAACTATGGGTTGTCAACTTGAAGTTAATGGCGTTTTTCATGACCAATTTTGCCAACTTATCAATTATTTTTGTTCAGGTGTTATGGGTGGCTCCCTCCTCCTCACTAGAATCTTTCTCTTGCTCATGGTTCTCTACTCTTCTCTACTCTTCTCGCCCTGTCGGATATTCATTCCAACGCATCCCACGCGAGAGGGGTAAGTCGAAGCGTGTCCTATCCTACTACATTTTCAGAGCAAGACGACTATGTCTGAGTCCCTCATCTCCACCAATTCCGCCCACCTCCATTAGTCCAATCCTTGTTATTCACCTCACCGAATTCCTCCTTCACACTGATTTTGGATGGGGGATGAAATTCACCAAGTTTACATAGAAGAAGAATTCCCTCCGGTACCTCCCCAGTCCCCTCTAAACTCTCTTTTGATAACAACCACATACATACATGCCTCTCTTCTCCACTCCTCCCGAGAGGAAAATATCGATCCTACCCTGGTTTTGGGCGTTTCCCAATCACAAAAGAGTCACCTCCTACTTCGCTCAATGAAAAGGTTCAGGACGATGATTTCCTCAGTATTGAGCTCCACCCAATGCAGATTTTGTGCCAGAGATGCCTCACCAATGTAGCTTCTCAAAAACTCAATTGCAGCTCATATTTGAGATGAGAAGGGATGTTGTTGACCAACTTCATCATCAAACCATCCTGTGTCATTGGTTGGATGTCATATTCGACTCTCTTCCAAGCAAGTTTGTCAAAAGTCGATGTTCAACCTCCTGCGAGCTTTATGTATTCGCACCATCTTGGCCTCAACCCTCCAATGGTGATGGCAATCCAGGTTCTTCCAATGTTTAAATTCTCTTGTTTATAAAGTGCAACCTAGTTTCCATTTGTAATGACAGAACATATTACCAACTTTGACATTTATACTTATTTGTTTATTGATTATCTTAAAATAATATTTTTATTTACAATTTTTATTGGGGCCTTATTAATTGTAAATAATATATTATATCATTTTGAAATTCAATATGTATATTTTAATTTTAAAAATTAAACATTAATTAATTATAAAATATTTTATAATATAATATCTTTAATTTTTAAATTATAAATTAACAAATTATGAAAAAATAATAATATATTGATTAAAACTTCAATATCTTAATTCCAAAGAAACTCTGCTAATAGGATACAACACATTTTAAAATTTCAAAAAACTCTTTTTAGTTATCGTCAATATCTCAACCCCAAAATTAGATATTAAATGTTGTAAAGATAATTTTTTTATAATATATTTAATTAATTTTATAGTAAAAATTATTTTACAAAAAAATAAATTATAACTCATTCCTAAATCATGAAGAGACTTGAAGGACAATAAAGACTACAAATTTGATACATGAGGTTCACTTTTATACATAGAGACACTTATGACCTACAAACAATATTATGCCATTCCTCTGCTCTTTAACACCTCCTTAAAATTACAAGGACTCAAACAAATTTGTCTCCCAAAAGCTCTGAAGACATTTTTGTCTCATATTCAAACAATGAACAAATTCACAGGAACACCCGCATGTTAAGAGAACTTGCACATTAAATTCATAAAAAATGGAAGAATGCTCTCTAAAAACAATTATATTGATTTCAGACTAAAAACAATTAAATCTGCTCTGTGTGGAGGATGATTTAAGCCAATCCAACAACCTTTCGGTTGAGTTTGAGAGTATTCCTGGGCTGCAGATCTCCAAGCATTATAAAATATTGACTGCGATTCAAATCCCCCGTCCATGGCTGAAAGCCGGCTCTGTTTTGGTGCAATTTTTTTATCATGATGGGTTTGGATCTCGAATAAGAAGCTCGGTGCAACTCTATCCATTAAAAAATTTAATGGTAAATAAATCTAGAAAAATAAATAAATAAAATAAGTAGTTGGGAATTCAACCCACAACTACTACTTTAATAGAATAAGACAACTTAACACTCAAAACTCAGTACTCACCTATCTAATAAAAAAAATTTAATTTTTTTTTTTTTTTTTTTTTTTTTTTAAAAAAATAAAATTAAAGTAAGTAGTTGAGAATTCAACCTAAACTACTACTTCAATAGAATACAACAACTTAACACTACACTCTTCTACATTTACTCCATCCATTAAGATACACACTATTATGATATGATAACACAACATAATTATCATCTACATTTTGTAGTGTTCTCACATAGAGAGTACTTGTTTTGATATATATCTTTTCAAGTAGTATAACAAATGCTTACCTAAAAATTGAGAACACTTGAGGGATTCTCACACTATTATGATATGATAACACAACATAATTATCATCTACATTTTGTAGTGTTCTCACATAGAGAGTACTTGTTTTGATATATATCTTTTCAAGTAGTATAACAAATGCTTACCTAAAAATTGAAAACACTTGAGGACCAGGTCATAGGATCTATGAAATATACTTCATAATTATACATTATAATTTACTATATATTTTCAAATCCCATTCCACAACAAACAAGTTTACCTAAAATTGAACACACTGAGGATTTGATTGCGTAATCCATGAGGAATTTCAATTATAATTATACATTATTTAAATTTTAGACATTTTGTTTAGGATACAAGTGATATAATTTACATTTATTTGATTAAAGGAAACATTATTATTAATGTTGCCAACCAATTAGTAATATTCCATATTTATTTTTTCATTGATTTGTTTTCAATTTTATGAAGAGCTCTAGAGCTGTCACCAAAGTTATAAATACTATTATACATGTGCATAATATTTAAATTTTAGACATTTCCTGTTTATAGGACAAGGGATATAATTCCTACACTTCATGCCCAAGATTAAAAGGAGATTTATTATTGCCACAACTAATTAGTAATTATTCCATACTTGTTTTTTATATTGATTTGGATTCTACTCTAAAGTTTAGAGTTGTGATCATATAAATATTAAAAACAATTTTTTATATTCCAATTTAAAGTTTAGAGTTATTCTAATTCCCAATTTTTTAATTCCACTAATCTTTATATTGAACACATTAAGAATTGAATTTATATAATTAAGATGAATTTATATAATTAAGATGAATAGTTACATTTATAAACACAACACAAGACTTGGTTCAAAGATGAACACATCATCTTACCAAAAATTTAAAAATAAGTTGTTGGGAATACGATAGACACAACACTTTAGTTTAAACATGGACACATCATTTCACCAAAATTCAATGACCACTTCCACTTAAATTTAAATCAAAAACTCTAAAATAAGTAGTTGAGAATTCAACTACCAACTACAATTTTAATAAAATAAGACATCATAGCACTAGACTCTTGTGCACTCACTTCATCTACTAGGATACACATTATTATGACATGACAACACAAGATAATTATGATCTAACTATTTTAGTGTCCTTCCACATGGAGTATATGTCTCCATCTATATCTTATCAAGTCACCATCTTCATCTGGTCCACTATAGCAAATATTGCCTAAGAAATTGAAGATAATTTTGAAGGATGTTGTTGTAGGGATCTATGAGAGTATTAATGATTCTTATAATGTTTATGTTATATATGGTAATCATAACCATACAAGTTTGACACGATTGAAGGGACTATATTTAAATTTTAAACAACTCACTTAGGATACAAGTGCCAAATACACCTTACATGTATTTCATTAAAAAATAATATTATTAATGTTGTTAACTAATAAGCATAGGTAACAAAATTCTACTTGAATTTGATTCTTCAGAGAGTAATCAATGTTAGAAAACTAAAAAGAGAGTCTTTTAGAAATCTCTATCATATATTCCAACATGAATTGAATTTTATATAATTGAATTGAATTGTTATATTTATAGACACAAGACTTAGCCTGAAGATGACCACATCATCTCACTAAAACTTAATGACCACAACCACTTTGGGAGAATCTAGACCCAAAACTCTAAAATGTTGTTAGCATAATATGTTAAAATTCTGGCTTGAAATGATGGACATGCCATTCTCAACAAAACTTAGTGCACTTTCACGTCTACTTGAGAAATCCCAAAACAAAAACTCTAAAGGTGCTATAAATTAAGTAGTTGAGAATCCAATTACATACTACAACTTATAGAATAAGTCAACTTAGCACTACACTCTTCCAGACTCACTTCATCCACTACGATACACACTATTACGACATGTCAACACAAGATAATTGTGATCTAGATTTTTTAGTGCTCTCCCATAGGGAGTACTTGCCTTGATTTATATCTTATCAAGTCATCATCTTCCACTAGTCCATTACAACAAATGCTCTCTTGAAAACTGAAGACACTTTTGAGGGATTTTGTTGCAAGGATCTATGAAAGTTGTAATAATTATTGTGTTGTTAATATAATTATTAATAACAAGATTCTAGGTAACCTTCATAAATGTTAATAATGAAAGCTATCATTTAAATACTGGTCTCGTGATATTTTGAACGTAAGAAACAAAACAAGTGTTTTTCTATATTGGCAACTTAAAAAACTATTGTTAAGTCTGCCACCTTAGCTAATAATGTACCAAAATGGAGAAAAGAAATCTAATTTTGGTAAAAGAATTAACTAGATTTTATGAGAAAACAAAATGAATAACATATTGAAAAGATGCTTACCACGTAATAACAAAGATATTTAAAAATTGAATATTCAATAAGGAAATAAGTCAAAACTCAGAACAGTAGAAAACAAGCTTATGGGGAATGTAGAAGGCTTTCTCTGAGAAAAGATGTGATGGTGGCTCTCATTCGCCAGAATACCATTACAATGAGGCTCAGGCATTTTTGGCTAACAAATAGGGAAATGCCAAAAACCTTCTTAGACATCCAAAAACCTAACCCTAGAGATGAAGCACCAAAGTCATGTGTGCCCCGTTTGAATAAGTTAGTACATCAACTTTGAGTCAACTTTTTCTATATGATATCCGCTTTAGGCCATTGCCAGCCCTGTTGGAAAGGTCTATCCGAGGACTACATTTCCTTATTGTTATATATATTAAGGGTCATTTATTGGTGAGCCCTAAAACGTTGTTTAGGGTCTCAAAATGGGCCCAAAAGTCAGAATCTAAAAACTAGGGAAATAAATGTCAAAATGAACCACTTGGAATAGGTGTGAGGCCACCAACATCCATTTGGATCAAAGAAACTATACATATTTTGGGACGAGAAGATCAAGGATTTTAATGGTTATAGGCTTATAGGTGGTATTCCGTGTTACCACCCCAAGAGAAGAATTTGAATAAGATCTGGACATCCAAAATGCATCAATGGGGTGTGTGCCATAGGTATACAACTTCAAGGAATTGATGGTGTGGTGTGTTGATAAGTTTGATAATGAAAGAAGAATAATTCAATTACAAGGAAAAACACCTATTTCTTTAGCCCCCTCTATTTTTAAAAGAATGTTCAAACTCCCTGAACCAACCATGGTTTTCAAGAGTGTTGAAGCCGAGGATTTTCTTAAGACAAAAAAAATGGAGGAACCAAACTTTTACAGAGCTACCTTGAAGATCCATTAGTTTTTCCCGAAGACTTCTCCATTATTCAGGTATGTTCACTGAAGA
Organism: Picea sitchensis; assembly: GCA_010110895.2. Lineage (NCBI taxonomy): Eukaryota > Viridiplantae > Streptophyta > Pinopsida > Pinales > Pinaceae > Picea > Picea sitchensis. The sequence goes on along the minus strand of SNQJ01S0208490.1, from coordinate 982 downwards.
ATCCCTACAAAGAAATGGCATGGTTATTTTCCAAGATAACTGGACAAGAGTCCACAACTATTGTCCCTAAGATTGCTTTATATATATTGCATTTTTTAATTCATGAGAACGTCATTTTTTACTAGTCAAGGATTATTTCAAGTGAGTTATCTTTCCAACTTGGAAACTTTTGCAAAAGTAAAAAGTTCTACATGTCTTCTTATTTTATTTTCACTATGGATCACTATCACATGTTCAAGGGCCTACCCATGGCAAAAAAGGTGAGCTATAAAAGTGACCATGTACAAATGTGGCACCTTGCACTCTGGAAGCAAAAAGTTCCATACAATTTTTATGAGGTACACAATGCTTTTGTTTCTTCTTTCAAAAGATTAATTATGTTCTTCATACATCAAGGTTGTCACTGGAGGCTACATCCTTCCTAGCTAGAAAAGGAAGCTTTGAAGCTATTGTTATAGCACAAAATGCCACACCTATGCTTTTGTGCCATGGCCTAATCCCTTTCTAATGTTTGCTAGAATTTTCCCCAAAAGGACCTCTCAAAAATCACTTAAAATATATGCCCTAAGATAATATCCACATGTTTTCCTAGTGCAACACGTGGACATCTTCTCTTTCCCACATTGCAACCCGCAAATGCCCTCAAAATTTCTGAAAAATAAAATAATTCTGTGTTTTTGGGCAGGTTTTTTGGTTGGACTAGTTTCCCAACTATCCTTGCCCATACTCAATGGAATTCAACTCCCCAAATATCTTTGGGAAGATATTAAACAATCATTGAGGGATAAGGAGAGGTCAAGTCCTTTTATGCAAAGTTATGCAACATCCCCTGTAGTCTAGAAACTCCTTTTCCATAACTTATTTCTCATATTATATGACTATAGAGTGTCTCCTTATCTCTATATGAGTCATTGAAGGAATATTACATTGGTTGAGTTTATGCTTGAGGATTCCTGGAGGAACCCAAACATTTGGCTTCAAT
>SNQJ01S0208489.1:0-16170 GCA_010110895.2 Picea sitchensis | reverse complement strand
TCATATTCTTCTTACCCTATTTTCTGGTAGAAACTTTGTTTTTTCCAGTGATAGTATTTTTATTTATGATCAAACCACCCTTCTTGAATTTATTTTTCTCAGGATTAGTGACAGGGATTTTCTTTCTTCTAGATGGCTTCTTCATAGGTTTAACAGGCTCTTCATCGATGATTATGACCTTCTCTGTGATAAGATGTTTATACATTGATTTAGACTTCATACTGAACTTGTTTTGAGGCCTGGTGTCCCTCTTTCGCATTACAATTTTATATTGAGAAACATTGTCTTAAAAGGATATTGAGCTGGGAGGAATGACCTTTTGGGAATGGTCTTTAGGCTGTACAGGCTTTACCAATTCCTCTGTTGTCTCAGGTTTTTTATCCTCTCCCAATACCCTAGGTTTTACCTCTCTTTGATTCCTTCTAGAGTAAGTATTCCAGGAAAAAGGAAATGGATACTTACCTCCACCTAGGATACATGATACTTATCTTCTTGTTTTGTAGTTGGGGGAGCTTCCATAGGTTCATCTGAAATATTAACACAAGTTGCTCTCTTTTTCTTATTTGAAGTAGCTAGTTGACTGGTGTTGGATGAAGTTTCGTGTTCAGGCTTAGCACCCTTATCATGTGATTTTGCAATAGGAGGATGCACTTTCTTCTCAAAACCCGACTAGATCAAAAATTTATCCCAAGTCTTCTACAATTTCCCCAATTTGGCTTTGACAAGTACTTTGATCAAGCCCTGATGGTAGATTTTGTGAGGAGGGGTTTTGGGGTTTGCTTGGACCTTCATGTACATCTTGTTCAGATCCCTCAAGAAATAATAGGGTAGATTCATCCTCTTAATTACTGCCAGATGAAGCAGGAATCGTAGATGAAACAGAAACACAAAAGAATAGTGTCCCTCACAAGTGATGAATATTTTAATCATGAGTAAGGATTCCATCCATTCATCAACAATACAATCCCTCGGAATGCCTTTGTCCCAATTAGGGTCTATGTGTTCTGGTTTCAAAAATTGATTTACATCTCCTCTTGCAATCAATTTATTTTTAAACCAACTTTCTCCATCAGTCAAGAGTTTGCAAACAACTGTTATGGAATCCTTTGTAACCTACATGACCAAGTTTACAATTCAGGCCCATTATCCATTGAAGCTCTCAAAAAATTCCCTAGATGTAGCGTAATTATGGCCATCTAGATTAGTACAGAAAAGATACAAACCTGCCCGATCAAAAATGTGGCAACTTTCTTCATAAGCCTCCATGATCTCAGGCCCTTTGGGCTCTTTCCTATTCACATGTCCACCTTTACCCTTCTACGCAGCTACGACTAAAAGACTAGACTCTTGGCTACAAATAAGGGATATGTCTATTGTGTAATGATAATAATAGGGGATATGTCTTTTGCGTGGGTGAAAATTCAAATCAACCAGCTGTTGTAGGTAAGAAATAATGCACTAGTTTTGAAAATATGTTTTTTGAAAAACCTCATCCATGTAACCTTTTGGATAGCTGACGTGTAGAAAAGACTAGCCATATTCACATTATATGGATGACAAGTGGTACTTGCTAACTATTTTGCATACTCATGAAATTTGGCAGTACAATCCACAACTTCCACGACTCTCCAAGGTACTCGAAATAATCACGATCATGGACATGTGGAAGTTCCCGTAGCGCTCAACCATATTTGTCCTTTTGATTTCTTGTGAGGATTAGACTTTGAATATGCATCCTACTAAGTTTAATTACCATGAAGTATAGATGTTGACCTGACTTATGGCTCAAATGAAAAGATTTGAAGCCAAGTGATGTCACCAAGAAATCATTTAAACATGTGTGTAATTCCTTTTGTCCCCCTCTCACAAAAATAAGTCCATCTCATTCATTCGATCTAGCATTATTTTAATCCCTTTAAGATAATATATTAAACCTTTAACAACATAATGCTAAATATTTATAACTTATACTAAATTTGAAATGACAAGTAGGGATCAATGAGGAATAAAACAATGTAGAACAAAGTAGGTGTTAACACCTACAATAATGGGTATCATGAATAATTGAAGATGTGTCTATTTCAATCTCTATACAAAAGAAAATGTATCATTCCAATGAGATTGGATAATCCAGTAGCTAGAGTTGTTATCGGGCTAGATTTGTTAAGAGAAAAGGAGGAGAAGATGGTTAAGATCAAGCAGAATCTGAAGGTTTCTTAGGACAAATAGAAGAGTTATGCATATAAAAGGAGGATAAATAAAGAATTCAAACTAAGGGATCATGTTTTTCTAAAAGTTAAAGCCAAAAGGAGCTCACTGAAATTGGGGAGTTTCCCAAAATTGGTAGCAAGATACCATGGGCCATTTGAAATCCTAGAGAGGATAAGCCTAGTTGTATATATTCTTGCATTACTTGCATCCATAAGAATTCAGAATGTGTTCCATGTTTCTTTATTAAATAAGTCTATACCTAATCCTTACCATATGATTGATTCGAATGTGATCCAAGTGGAGCACGAAGGGGATTTTTGGGTGGAGCTAGTGTGTATTATGGACTGTAAATTCAAGGTGCTCTGAAAAAAATACATAAGGTTAATAAAGGTTTAGTGGACCTAGCACAGTCTTAAATACATCACATGGGAACACGAGGAGGCCATACAGGAAGAGTACCCATAAATTTTTGAAATTGTTTAAGGGAAATGAATGTACTTGTGTACATAGGTGAATGAAGACTCCATTTTGGTAGTTGAGAATTCTTGAAGCCACATATCAGATGCTTCTTATCCAATCTATGCATTGGAGCCCTAGAATGGAAGTGATACAGATTGAGGGATTGAGCAGTGAAGGGGGTACACTTTCTTGTCTTTTTCAAATTGCGGGGAAGAGAGATTGAAGATTGGAATTGTTGTAAGAGATGTGAACTTGTGAAATAACAATGTATTTAGCTATAAAAATATTTGTATGTAATTATTAAATTATGTATCATGGTATTGTGCACTAAGGTTAATGTAGTTTGTAGGGCGAGGGGAATGTAACATCCTTGTCTTACCCCCAGCTTAGTGATGTATTTATTTCGAAATACATAAGTCCATGGGCCAAGAAAAGTAACATATAAACCTTGTGATTTATAATGATAAATAAAGATAATTCCAGGTACATGTGGATACAGACATAGTAATGGAGGGATAAGTATCCACACAAGAGGGGAAAGGGTCCAAGGGGACAAGGGACCAACAAGGGAATGTTGATGGGTATTAATCTCTATTATCTCCTCAAATAACACAGTCGAATTTGTTTATTTTAGGTGATAGGAAGTCATTGAAAAATACATTTCTAAATTTTTTAAGGTTCATTTTTGAGAGCCTTAGGCTTGTAATAAAGTTTGAAAAACATTGGATTTGATTTTTATTTCAAAAAATCCAAAACTCAAGTTTTGGTGGCTAAACGCCTTCCCAAAAGGGCTTCTAAGCCACCGAAATCCCTAGCTTTCGGCAGCTTAAACACGAAATTCGGGGCCATTTTAGCCACCGAAAGTGTATAAAAGTCTGTTTTTACTGCGCTGAGTCATCATTTTCAAATGATGATTCTGAGTGACTAGAGAATCATTTTGAGAAACGAGCAGAGGTTTTGGTTTCTGACATGTCAAATAACAATAATTTCTCTCATTTTTCCAAAAGGTGTCATATATTGGGAGAATCAAATTCATCTCTGAGCCCTAATTTTCGGATCTCAGAATTTCCCTGTTTGACACATGTTTTTGAAATGCAGATCCCGGGAAAATGAAAACGAATATCAAAGAACTGACAGAGGTTTTTTCTCAAAACAAACCAATCTACAAAAAACTCTTCCAATTTGTACACAGCGGTTTTGGTTGGAGGGATATGGGTCAATCTTTGAGCAGCATATTTCTAGAAATTTCTGTCTTTTCCAACCACCTCACAAATTTGAATTTGAGATAGGAGAAGAGGTTATCGGATCCATCTTTTGAGGATCTGAAACTGCTTGTAAAGGCTATAAAGCCTATCAGTTTTATAGACTAAGGGTTCAAATTTAGGGACTCTTAGACACACTTGTACTCAAGCTTCTCATGCTCTTGTCAAATTAATACAAGCTCTTTTACAATTACATGTTCAGATCTACATTTTCCTTACTATTCTATACTTGTTCTTGGATGTTTAATTCATGTTTATTCTATTTATCTAATACCAGATAGTTGTCATTCTATCTCTGTGTTGATAAGTTTAATTGCAAGTATCATTTCCTTGTTATGATTAGCCATTGTGAGTGCTTTATATATGAATCTGCTAGCATAGTGAGAATTCTCCATTTATTCACCTATATTACAAACCCTCTGAATAGTGATAGTTAGAAGCCTTGTCTATTTGGTTGAGTTTATGCATGTCTTAAGTGAGTGAGGTCTGATTTATTCATATGACTAGATCCATTGAGTGAAACATTGAAATATTAGTTAAGTTACCAGGCATCTCTGAGATACAACCTAGGAGAGTTTCCTGGAGTGATAACAAATTGGCGTCATTGTCGGGGAAAGGAGTTTGAATCTCAGCTTCCTTGGGAGATGACAAGATCCATCCTTGATGATAGACAAAGTCTGAACATATTTTCGGTTGTAATCATCTATCTGTCGACTCCATGAAGGATGGATTCAGTGGTGACTCCATTGTTCAGAAATCTGTTGGCGACTCCACTGGTATGAAATGAACAAGATCTTAGCGAAAAGGTATGCCTTCTGTGATTTTTCCAAGATTGTTGGTTTCCCTAATCTAGTGCCTAGTAGAGATGAATGGGAATGTAGTATTCCCATATTTCGAGGAAAAGAGTGTGAAGTGTCAGCTGAACACTTGTTGGATTTTCATGACTTTGTTCACCGTCTTGAAATTGTACATGAGGATGTTCAAATTAATATTTTCAGGTATTCACTAGAGGGGATTGCTCTTGACTGGTGCCAGTCTCTTCCAATTGCCAGTATCAACTCTTTGCAGATTTTCATGCTACCTTTCATTTGTTTTGCAAAGGCATATTTTCAGCTGACCTTTTATATCCCAAATGTTGTCATGATTTCAATCTATTGAACAAAGATCCAAATATTCATGAAGACTTTGCTACAACAGAAGGTATCTCTCATCATGATCAAGGGATTGCTTATCCACATTATGACAACCATGGTGATTCTTTTGACATTGTATTAAATGAATCTATGTTAGATGGTTGTCATGAAGATCAGACTATTTCTTTTGAAAACATTAAAGATGATGAGAAGATTGACACATTAGCAAAAGAAAGCTATAGATCCGAGTTACAGTCATATGGTAAAGAAGAACTTATTCCTCACAATTTACATCATTTCTCTAATGATCTTCATGAGGATGTAGTTTCTCATCAACATAAACTAGAAATGGATTATAAAGGAGATGAATGTTTGCTTACTATCATTAAATCTGATTATTGTGAATATGAAGAATTGGTTTCTTTAACTACACATGGAAATGATCAGCTTTCTGTTGGTCAAATGACCATTGAAATCAATGAGGCTATCCCACAATTTTCAAATTTGCAGACTAAGGAAAGTGGTAGTAACCACGAGAAACAAAATTTTCAAGGACGATCTAATCTTCAGCTAGACCATCAGGAGGATCCTCATTATCCTTATGAATATGTTGTTTCAAATTATAATGAGGAACAAGGTGAGATTTTTCCAAATCTGTTTCATGATCCTATTGTTGATACTTCTATACAAGAAGCTTCATCTTTGTCATTAAGATCTTATCTTGATGCTCCTATATTCTACCAATATAGTGATGAGGAAGATGTTAAGGTTTGTGAAGACTTAATGTTTACTCAAATTTCATCTAGTTCTACTTTTCAGCAGAGAGATGATCATGAATGTGTGCATGTTGTGGTTGATGCTAGTTATAAATTTGTTAATCAAAATTGCAATGAAGATCAAAATTTTAGATTTGAATCTGCAGCAGATATTAAGGGCAACCCTCAATCTTCTGATTTGCAGACATAGGAATATTGCAACGGATATAGAGAGGAAGATGATGAGATGAAAGGACCAGATCAACAGTTCATCATGCATCCTTCTCAGACAGAGATCAAGCAGTCTGTATTCAGCATTGAGATCTGTGAAGGAAAAGAGAAGCAATGTTTCTTTCAGTTGGAACAACAACATAGACAGGTATTCCTTTATGGTTTTAATGACCCTATTGCAAACTATTTGGAATCTATGAGCAACATATATGTTAAAGTATTTTTGTCAGATGAAAGTTGGCTTTATCATCTGTTCAAACCACTTTTTTGTTGGCTATGCATTCCATTATTTTTTGGATCAAGATCAAGAACAGGTTCAGTAAATAAGTTTCTGATATGGCTTCATTGGAAGCTTGAGTTTACTTGATTAGGCATCAATACAATGTTTAAAGTAGGAGTAGATAAGAGAATAAGCTCTTCATATGAGCAAGTAGACTATTTCAATTATTTGTTGTTGAATAAGAAGAGAAGGCTACAGGTGGGCTACATGCAGGCTATAGGGTGGCAAGGGATCAGTTCTAAAGGCCAAACGACTCCATAGCCCAATGGTAAAGGCTACAGGCAAGTTACAGGTTTGCAAAAGATCAGTTGCACAGGCCAAATGACTCCATAGCCCAACAGGAAAGCCATTGGATCTGAGGTTCTTAAAACATCACAGGGAGGCTTTCATCCCCAAAAGGAGCCAGATGTTACCTCCTCAAATAACATAGTCAAATTTGTTTATTTTAGGTGATAGGAAGTCATTGAAAAATACATTTCTAAATTTTTTAAGGTTCATTTTTTAGAGCCTTAGGTTTGTAATAAAGTTTGAAAAACATTGGATTTGATTTTTATTTCAAAAAAGCCAAAACTCAGGTTTCACTGGCTAAGCATATTCCCAAAATGGCTTCTAAGCCACCGAAATCCCTAGCTTTCGGCAGCTTGAACCCGAAATTCAGGACCATTTTAGCCACCGAAAGTGCAGAAAAGTATGTTTTTACTATGCCGAGTCATCATTTTCAAATGATTATTCTGGGGGACTATAGAATCATTTTGAGAAATGGGTGGAGGTTTTTGTTTCTGACATGTCAAAGAACAATAAACTCTCTCATTTTTCCAACAGGTGTCATATATTGGGAGAATCAAATTCATCTCTGAACCCTAATTTTCGGATCTTAGAATCTCCCTGTTTGACACATGTTTTTGAAATGCAGATCCCGGGAAAATGAAAATGAATATCAAAGAACTGAGAGAGGTTTTTTCTCAAAACAAGCCAATATAAAAAAACCTCTTCCAGTTTGTACACAACAATTTTGGTTGGAGGGATATGGGTTAATCTTTGAGCAGCATATTTCTAGAAATTTCTGTCTTTTCCAACCACCTCACAAATTCGAATTTGACATAGGAGAAGAGGTTATCATATCCATTTTTTGAGGATCTGAAACTGCTTGTAAAGGCTATAAAGCCTATCAGTTTTATATACTAAGGGTTCAACTTTCGGGACTCTTAGACACACTTGTATTCAAGCTTCTCATGTTCTTGTCAAATTAATACAAGCTCTTTTGCAATTACATGTTCAGATCTACATTTTCCTTTTTGTTCTATACTTGTGCTTCGATGTTTAATTCATGTTTATTCTATTTATCTAATACCAAATAGTTGTCATTCTATCTCTGTGTTGATAAGTTTAATTTCAAGTATCATTTCATTGTTATGATTAGCCATTCATATGTGAGTGCTTTATATATGAATCTGCCAGCATAGTGAGAATTCTCCATTTATTCACCTATATTACAAACCCTCTGAACAGTGATAGTTAGAAGCCTTGTCTATTTGGTTGAGTTTATGCATGTCTTAAGTGAGTGAGGTCTGATTTAGTCATCTGACTTGATCCATTGAGTGAAACATTGAAATATTAGTTAAGTTACCAGGCATCTCTGAGATACAACCTAGGAGAGTTTCCTGGAGTGATAACAAATTGGCGTCATTGCCGTGGAAAGGATTTTGAAGCTCAGATTCCTTGGGAGACAACAAGATCCAGCCTTGATGATAGACAAATTCTGGACATATTTTTGGTTGTAATCATCTATCTAGTGACTCCATGAAGGATGGATTCAATGGCGACTCCATTGTTCAGAAATCTGTTGGCGACTCCACTAGCACCAAGAACTTCTATATTTTATCTTTTTCTTCCTATGACATGGTGACAGCAGTCTTGTTACAAAATGATGATGAAAGTCTTGATTACCTAGTGGCCTTTTTCAGCAAAGCACTCAGAGATGTTGAACTAAGGTATGATCCTATAGAAAAACAAGCTTATGCTCTCATTAAGTCATTAAAAGCTTTCAGAATTTATATCCTCCATGCAAAGTTTGTTGCCTATGTTCCTTCAGCCTTTGTGAAGGATGTATTGACTCAGCCTGATATTGATGGAAAGAGAGCCAAATGAATCGCAAGGCTAATTGAGTTTGACATAGAAGTGAAGCTCGCTAAATTGATAAAAGGCCAAGGCCTTGCCAAGCTTTTGACATAAGAGAATTGCGATCTTTTGGACATAAATTTCATTGGGGAAAGTTCAGCAAGTTTGCAGACAGGGGTAGTAGTGGAAGAACAACATGGCAGCCATTAAGTGGCTGAGAATTTTTCTTCATGTGAGTGGTATTCAGGTACTATTCATTTTTTACAGAAGTTGGAGGTTTCTCCTGAACTTAGCATGACTCAAGCCCGAGCCCTTAAGCTCAGAGCAATTAAATTTTGCATTAATAATAATCTTTTGTATTGGAAAGATCATATTGGTTTACTACTAAGATGTTTAGACAAAGAAGAGTAAACTGAATTCATGCATCAGTTTCATTCAGGTATTTGTGGAGGCCATCATTACTAGAAGACCACATCCCATAAGATATTGAAAGCTGGGTATTATTGGCCTTTTCTTTTTTCAGATGTGTGTGCCTTTGTGAAATCTTGTAATAAGTGTCAAAGATTCACAGGAAAACAACAACTAAAATCTCTACCCCTCAGACCCATTGTAGTGAATGGTCCTTTTCAGCAGTGGGGTTTAGATTTCATAGGCGAGATTAATCCTTCATCTAGTGGTCAGCATAAATGAATCTTAGTAGCCACCGACTATTTTACAAAGTATATAGAGGCTATCCCCACTAGAAATTCCACTCATCAGGTTATCATGAAGTTTCTCTATGAGAACATCCTAAGAAGATTCGGTTTCCCAAAAGGTCTAGTGACAGATAATGCATCAGCTTTCAAAGCTGATGCATTGGTTGACATGTGTAAATCAACGGGCATTCAATTGGTACACTCTACTTCCTACTACCCTCAGGGTAATGGCCTTGTCAAGTCATCCAATAAGAGTCTAGTCAGAATCATCAGAAAGTTGTTGGAGGAGAATCAAAAGATTTTGGATTCTAAACTAAAGTTTGCTCTTTGGGAAAACAGAGTAACTAACAAGAAATCCATAGGAACTTCTCCCCTCAAACTGGTTTATGGCACTGATGCCATTTTCCCCATTCAGCTAGTTTTACCAGTGGATAAGTTTTTTCAGGAGGAACAAACTAAATCAAATGATATGATGAGAATAATGCTTGACTTGGTAGAGTTGTAGCAGTTAAGAGAACAACTGGTGGATAAATCAGAGGCTCATCAAAAGAGGATCAAGGATACTTTTGACAAAAAAGCAAAGGTGGACAACTTTTAGGTTGGTGACTAGGTTATGAAATGGGATGCCCTCAGACAAGATAAAGGCATGCACGATAAGTTTGACTCTTTGTGGACCGGTCCTTTCATGATAACTCAAGTACAACACAACAACACCTTCATTCTACAAAGTCTGGAAGGTAAAGAAATGTTTGGTGGCCCAGTCAATGGGCATTTTCTGAAACTCTATTTCATCTAAGGCTTCGAAGCCTTGTCATTGTAATTTTTATTTTCAGCTTTGTTTTTACAAAATAACTCCATGCCCAATGGAAACACTAGTAGATAGGTTTGAATTTTCATTTTTCAGGAAAGGCATTGGTTCTGTGGTTCTTGAAACCTCATAGGGAGGCTTTCACCCCCAATAGGATCCATTGTTATCTCCTCAAATAAATCAATTTTAGTTTTTTATTTTAGGTGATAGGATGTCTTTTAAAAACGTACTTTTAAAATTTTTTAAAGCTCATTCCTCAAAGCTTTACGCATGTAATAATGTTTAAATAAATGATTGTTTAGTTTTTATTTGATCTAATTCAAATCTCAGGTTGGCTTAGGAGAACATTTCAATTGTTCATTACCCACTGAAAGCCTTAGCTTTCAGAAGCTTAAACAAAGGAATCCAGGGCCATTTTAGCCACCGAAATCGCAGAAGTGGGGAAAGGGCCAACACGTCCTATCACATGTTTCAACCGTCAGGTTCGACGTTTTATGATTGCAATAAGTCACCGAAAAGACTGGAGAACAAACCGTTCATGACCGGAAGCTGATCTCTCTGTGATATAAGAGAATCTTTCCAGATCATTATATCATTAAGCCATGTGCTTACATACCCTCCATTTATTACAGTTATCCACCATGACTGCTGCAAATCATCCACTGTTCTGCCGCATCCCTTGTAATCAGTGCCACGTTCTAAAGCTCACCCCAATTTTCTCATTTCTATCACAACCGAGCCAACTTTTGCTAATTCTATGCAGTGCAACTCTCCCCCGAAATCTGCTCCTTCAATCAAAGGTGTGTGAAAACATTGTGGAAAATGAAGAAAGGAACGTCAACCCTGAGGAAAGAGCTCAATGATATCAGTTACCTAGAATCGCACTCGGAGGTATGTCAAATGTTCAAGGATGCAGGGTGTTACAATTTTTGCAAAAAATTACAGATTTCTCATCAGCAGGTGGCAGAGGCCTTTGCCCTCAATTTCAATGGAAAGAAAGCAATCATAGGTCGAGATGAATTCGAGAAAGATGAAACCCTCATAGCTAAAGTGTCAGAGCTTCCCATGACTGGAGAGAAATGGTTTAAAACTACTATTACTAAGAATGTTGAATTCAAGACTTATTTGAAACCAGAACACAGGGGTTTGATATGGAAGAAAGATATTCATGTATCTTTCCTTGAAGAGAAATGGCAGCAGTTATTAAAATCCATAATGGTTTATGTAACTTGTGAAGGGCGATAGAATAGGGTGATGATTTACCATTTTAAACTTATAAATCATTTGACTGGTAGAAACCCACTCAATCTGCCCTATTTTCTCCACCGAAGTTTATCCAAGATGGCTCATCAGGTCAAGGCCAAGCCTAATCAAGTTGCAGGTAGATTATCCCACCATAGTCTAATCAAACTTTTGGTTTGTGGGTTGTTGCAAAGAAGAGGTAAAGAGTGGAATTACTTCTTATTCTGGAATGATTTCCAGACTGAGTTTCAACTAGAGGGAAAAAAGAGTCCTCATTCCAAGAAGTTTTCCACTCCCAGAAGTGGAAAGAAGAGGAGGAGAGCTATCTCTCCAGCCCCAGTCAATCAACCCTCTCATTCCTCTAAGATTGGTAAAACTAAGAAGAAATTAAATTTCAACAGTGAAGAAGAAAAGGCCAAAGAATCCCTAGTGAACAAAAACATTCTTAATCTTCCTTACACAGACTTTGAGGATGAAGAGCACTAGATTGAAACAGGGCACGAGGATTTAGTTACCATAGGACATGAAAATTATGTTTTTGTGGATATATACACAACAAGTTATGAGAACCTTCCATCACCTACACCTCAAGAAGAACAAGAACCACAAATTGCAGATGCCTCATCTAGAAAATGAGTGAAACAGAGTAAATCAAAAGAAATCAAGAAGCTTAAGAAGAAGTTAGCCAAGCAAGAAGTGCTAGAAAGGGTAATAAAAAGCAGGTATGAAACTCTGTCAAAGAAATTTGCAGAAAGCAACTCATCTTTGGAAATATTATCCCATGAAAGCATAAAGGAGAAGAAAAAGAAGGACAAGATTGTAAAAAATTACAACAGCTTATGGAGAGTAGCTCAGGGTTTGAAGAAAAAGGTTAGGGCTTTGAGGAAACAAGCTTTGTCTTCAAAACACCAGGCTTAGACACATGCTTCTCTTGAGACCCTTGCAGACGAGGCAGTTCAATGCAATGAACCAAAGGCAACCAGTAACCCTACAAATTTTGAGCAAGATGCAGAAGCCTAAAAAGATCTGCCCTAAGGCATTTTTGAGATAAGACAAGGGTATTTTTGAAATTTTGATAATCTCAGGTTTCGGTGGCTTAGGTGAACATATCGATTGTTCATTAGTCATCGAAAGCAGAACTTTCGGTAGCTAATCAACCGGAATTCTATCTACTCTAGTTACCGAAAGCACTAATAAGGAAGAAAGTTAATGTTTTTGCACAGGTCCAAGTTTCCCTTGTTCAAAAACCTCATAAATGGTTCCAATCGATGGAAGATAATTAATGGCATCCTTATCAAGAGTTTGTTTTGGTTTTGGAGGTGCTCTACAAGACTGAAAGGTAAACAATGGTTAGCTATTTTCAAGGTTATAAGACTGTTCGACTGTCAACAGATGTCATGTTTGACTCCTCCCATATCACATGAGATCCAGCAGCCTCGGAAGGCTCAATACACCTGCCAAATAATCTGAATAACATAAAGATCAATTGAGAATTTGAAATGACCTAGTTTATAGGATCTTTATCTACTTTCTAGGCCAATTATTTACTTTCTATTTTGAGCAAAATTTGATCCAGTAATCTAGGATCTTGGAACTGTTTGTAAAGGGATATAAAGCCCAAAACAGTTGATAAACAAAGGGTTTGATTTTAAGTTATATAATCCACTATTATTGTAAAAAGACACTTTCTTTAATATATTAAGCCTGCAAGCTTCTTTCATTTGTTATTGTCAGACTCTCCTTCATCTTTGTCTATGCATATGAGTTGAAATCATTCTTTTGTCTATGTTTAATGGTCCCATGGTAACTGCCATCTTACTTTTGACTGTTAAGCAAGAATCATAAGCATCCTTGGCTAGTTTGTTGACCCATCATATATATTGACTATGTATGTTTTGTTTAACTGATTGGTTTTCTTATCCATTTGATTTACAAACTTATCTGATAATAGCTCCTGAAGGCCTTGTATTGCATGAATATAGCTAGAATATCTTGAAGATACAATCCAGTGATTAAGATATTCATCTTGATCCAAACCCACACCCATTATTGAGAAAATAGTTACAAAAAGGTTAAGTTACCAGACATCTCTGAGATATAGCCTAGGAGAGTTTCCTGGAGTGATACCAATATCAACCCGCATTGTTCTAGATATTAACTTGTGTTATTAACCTACTATTTCCTTTGGAGTGTTTCCAAAGCCAATGAATGCCTATAAGAAGGGTGGGTGAGAAAAGTCACTTCAAGAAGTTACTCTGAGCATGGGGGAATAAGTAAAATCCTCATTGGGAGGAGTGTGAGTCAAGCAATCTAGGAAAAGAGAATTCATATGGGAAAAATGAAACATTCAAGCATTCAATCAGTCTAGCAAGGGGAACGAGTTATGGAAGCAGTGTGAGTCTAAGACGGAAACCATGAGTTTGGAGCAACAAGAGATTTCATAATCATACAGAGGTATTGAACTGGAGAAATATAGGAGCATGGAGCATTAAAGTTGAAGAAGCAGGTTGTCATGCTTGGATATTAAACTCTCGATGAGAGAAGAAAGCTTCTTTGACGGTGGTAAGATGTGTGATTATAATCATTGCTAGAATTTGACATCCTTCGGGTCCAAAGTAGAGATATTCTTGTTTGAACGAGTGCACTAGATTCATAGAGGGAAGAGGGAATGCTTGAGGGACTCTGAGTAGTGAAAGGGGATCCCCTTCCTTGGGTTGTGAGGGTCATGGGGAAGAGAGTTGGGTGGAATGGGATAGTTGTAGGAAGACTAGATTCCTTTGGATGTGCTTAGACTATGAGGGACACCCTCTTTTGTGGATACATATCCCTAGCTCAAGTGTGATATGTTGTTGAGATCTAGAGCAGTAGGTCTATGGTTGGGAGGAACATTTGTCCCCTGTAGTCAGTTGCCTCATTGTTAGTTTAAAGATAAGTGTTATTCTTTGTGTTATTTCCAGTTCTCATAATCAAATTTGTGTGCATTAAGAACTCTGAGTTTAGTGATTGTATGTTGTTATGAGATATTATTTTAACTTCTGTCCATGGTTTTTTCAAGTGTTTTTAGATGCATGACAGATAGGCATGTTTCAATGTGTATTTCTATTTATTATTTTTGGTATCATAGGTAGGTTTCTATAGTGGTGTTCCTTAACAGTGGTCTGGGTATGTTTCAAAGGTTTTTGCAATAGCACACCTTAGTTGGGGGCTGATCTATGTCAGAGTTGTTATGAAATCTTGAAATTGAAGTAACGAGACTTAGCTTAGTTACTAGGTACATTAAAATTTGCATTACTAGTTTGATTCATTAAATTCAATTTTTCAAAATGATATCAACTATCCATGTACATGTGTGATGTATAAGGAGCTTGTAGCATGTTTGAGGTTAGTAATGGGGTGATGTATAAGAAGCTTATATCATGTTTGAGGTTAGTAATGGGGTGATGTATAAGAAGCTTGTAGCATGTTTGAGGTTAAAGGATTGGACAAGGGTTCTGTTGGCGATGGAAGTCACTCCTGGATTGCAGTAGGAGCAGAGCCAGACACCCATTAGTTTATGTCATGATTTGTGTATGAAAGGGGTGATCGAATGGAAGTAAACTCGGACGATATTTTTTCGACTCGGAAACTAGGCCCGACATGCATGGGTAGGTGAGGTCTTGGACATACTTCAGACAATGAGTTGTAGTAAGGGTGAGTAAGGGGGGAAGACTTATATCAGAGAGATGCAAAGATCTGTTGTCAACATCAGGTTTCTAGCAGACTATAGGAGAATGCATTTAAACGTGAGATCATCTTACATTCAAATGCAGAAAACCAGGGAATACACTAGTGTCACAATAAAACCTTTATCATAACGCAACTGCAATAATTCATGTGAATCAGTCAATCATGAACTCCCTTAGTATGAGATGAAAACTAGATGAAACAGGGAAACTGTCTTTCATAAAACCAGAAATCTTACATACAGATGCATAACCAAAAAACTAGAGCGTCTATTAAAACATTACAATCGGGAGTCTCTCTCTACCATCGATCCATTACAAAATGCAAAGAATGAGTCTATATACTCAGGAAAATTCACCTCACAGAGGCGTGCCCAGTCACCCCAGGCTTGGTGTCTCTTCATTCAAACTCGTACTGATATTTTTCTTCAAGCGCCACCTTAATTACACATGGCTCTTGCAAGGAGGGTAGCTGAGCCATTAAGTGTTGGGCTAGTGTGCGCAGACCTCCTCTAGCTAATCGAGGACTGGGCATGGCCTCTTTGGAAAAAAAGGTACGCAGGCCCCCCTCGAGCAGACCGCTGGCCAGGATCTCCATATCTTGCACTTAATGCATGAAGAGAGGTTTCAACCACTCTTTCTTACCTTTATTTACTTTAAGAGAAAACCAGGCTTGAGGTCGGATCAAATGGCACCCGGAGAATGCAATGAACCTTTCGGCAACTGGACCTGACGTCTTTGGCCCCCTTTGCACATCTCTTTTACTTCCTAGGTGACCANCGGCGTTCGTGGATAGGAAGGGGCTGATCCCTATCCCTTGAAATCGCGATGAGCGAAATGCCGAGATGGCTTGAGTTGACGATGCACGTCCCCCTAGATCTGACGGCTCTAAACTCACCTGATGATGCTGTGGGCCCCAAGTCCTTGACGCTCTTGTTGCTTCACGCATCGGGGATATGAGGGGGTTGCTTCTTACGCTTCGAAATCACGATGGGTGAATATACGGGGAGCCTAATCGTGCGCCAGGTGTTCATTTTAGATGGACGGCTGAGACTGCCCCTCGATACTGTGGGCCCGACTTTGGGTGCTTTCGGCACTTTCGGGGTTCAGGGTTTCGAGATGTAGAACAACATAAAACCCTCACCCCTTGAACTCCCAAATGCTGAATCGCCAACGTGGCTGGATCTTGCACCATGCGTCTTTGGATGGACGGATGCTATCTTTCTTGTATGTATATAGACGCTACCTATCACA
>SNQJ01S0208488.1:5464-16170 GCA_010110895.2 Picea sitchensis | reverse complement strand
TGAAGGAAGTCTTCCACACATTAGAGGGTTTGATTGGTACCTGGTGATACCCAGACTTCAAGTTGATCTTGCTAAAATATTTTTCCCCCTTGAGTTGGTCCAAAAGGTCATCAATCTGTGGGATCGGGTACCTATTCTGGACAATGATCTTGTTTAGTGCACGATAGTCAATGCAGAGTCTCCAAGTCCCATCCTTCTTCTGCACCAACATGATCGGGCTGTCGCAGGGCGAAGAACTTGGCCGGATGTAACCTTTATACAACATCTCCTGAATTTTCCTCTTGATTTCTTCATTCTCCATAACAGATCTTGGATAGATTGGTCCATTGGGCAGTAGCACACCTGGGGTCATATCAATGGGGTTCTTGACCTGGCAATGTAGAGGCACCCCTATGGGGGAGGTGACGATGTCCTCATACTCCTCCATGACCTTATCCATCTTTTGTTTTCGTGCAGAGGGGCCCTGTATGGAGGTCATGGCCACAGTCTTATTCTTTCCCTGAGGGCGGATCATCAGGAAAACAAAATTCCTAGTTTTGGAAATGAGCTTACTACATTGTTTTGCAGTAACCAAAGAGATGGTGCTAGGCAGTGATATCTCTGGTATTCTGTACATCTTATTTCCCAAAGTGATAATAATAGCACGAGGCTTGGAATCATACACAACATGTCACTTCCAGAAGTAAGGTTGGCCTAATAATACATAAAAAACATCAAGAGGAGAAATGTCACATAATACCTCATCCGTGAAGGGCTTGATGATGTAGGGAAGGCAACATTGTTGGATGATGCGGAGGTCCCATCCTTGGTGCAACCACCTGATGGTGTATGGTTGTGGGTGTGTTGTGGTCGGCAATCCCAACTGCTTCACGACCTCTACCAATATGAGGTTCTTCTGGCTCTCACTGTCGAAAATGAACTGCAACGGGGAACCCTTTACCCACATCTTGAAATGGAAGAGATTCTCTTCCTCTTATGGGTCTTCTGGTTCCTCCTTTTGGATATTCATGATGGAAACAATGGCATTGGGATTCGCATCAATAATCTACTTCCCTCTGTCATTCCCCTTTTCAGTTTCTGGTTCAGAGTCGGAGAATGCATCCGATTCAGAATCCTTCAACTTGGCTACCAATGAATTCTTGGCCTGACACTCACTTGTGTTGTGGGTGGAGCTCTTATGGAACTCACACCACTTCCCTGTGTCATTTTTTGGATTTGTGGTGTTGTTCTTTGCTTACAAATTTGGTGGGTTGTCCTGGGCCACCCTGCCTAGGCTTGGTCCTTAATTTTGTGTTTTGGGGGTACCTTTCCCTTGCTTTTGGAACTTCTGCTCAATCTTGGAAGCATATCGGTATGCCACACCAAGAGAGAATATGTCGAGGAACTCCATTTCCTCCTGAATGTATTTGTGCAGACAAATGCGGTACTTTAACACCAAATGTTTCTCTGAATCTTTGATACCCAACTTTGTGTGTATGGTATGAAACAAATTTGTTAGCTCATGCACATCTTGTTCCCTTTGCTGTCGCAACGTACTCCATTGTATGTATTTTTCCTCATATCTCCCCACGGGATAATATTGTTCCTTGATGACATCTCAAAAATAATTCCAAGTGGGTGTGACTGAGAACATAGAGGGTTCCCCCTCACCCTATTTCTCCCAGTAGGTTTCCCACCAGTCCTTGACATGGGGAGTGGATTTGAGGAGTGCAAAAATAATCCTTTCTCGGTCGAGAAAGTCATGAACCGAGAAATATCCTTATAAATGATTCAACCATCTATCTATGAAATCTGCATCTATTTGGCCCTCAAATATGGGAATGTAAAATTTTACTTGTACCTTAAAAGGAGTGGCACCTCTAGAGTGGTTGTTGGATGTAGATGCACCGCCAGTGGACATCCGTTGAAGGATCTGGGCAAAGTTGTCCATCATCACGTTCCTTTATTTCTTGGGGGCCTCCTCAAGAAACATTTTGATAGGATCTCCTGATCCCTCATCTTTCTTTTCTTCTCCCATGGGCAGTCGTCAGGGTTTAGGAGGCTGATCTTGCAAAGGTTCAACCAAATCGATCCCTAACTCCTTATACCCCCGCCTCGTTGGGGACATGCAAAGACGGATCGAAAACGAGCATACTCCTCTGATACCACTGATCTGGATTTATGTAGGAACACAATGAAATATAGAAATACACATAAACGCAGAGATGCAGTGGAAATAAGACTTCATTTCATTAATAAAAAATGACTAAATTACGCTTACAGACAGAATGGAAACAAACTAGCTAGGGCACTGGTAGCTTATCTCTGAGAAGAGATGTTGCAACTACTGGCCTCTGAACTGTGTTACAATGAGGCTCGAAGGCCTATTATTATTGAGAAACAATGGAAAACCCTAAACATCCAAATACCTAACCCTAGGAGATGAAACGCCAAGACTATGGACCCCGTTTGGGTAAATTGTTACATCAACTTCCCAGGGACGTAACTTTGTCATACGATCTCCGTTTGACGTGCTCAATACCTCGTTGGAAATATCTATATGAGGAATACAACTTTTGGGTGAAAAAGATCAATATAAGATCCATTTTTCTCCTCGTTTTCTCAAAATCGTTTAGGGACTCAAAATGGCTCTGGAAGTTCAGGACCCAAAAAACTGCTAAAAATAGTAAATTGTGCGGAAACTGAAAAACTGAAAGAAGCAATGGTGGGGGTCCAAGTGGAATAGGTGGGTGGCCACAAATATCCACCTATATCACATAATCTCAGTGCTTGGCCACATGGAGACACCCAATATTACTAGGAGCACGAAGATCAAGGGGGGTGCACCCTGTTTTTGGCATAAAGTGGGTTTTATACTTTACCTTATGATTTTTAATGGATTTCTTCGGTAGTTTTTGGAGATTTTATCCATTTTGGGGATATCTTGGTCCTTTTTTGAGGCCATATGTTTGGGATAAGTTGGGAGAAGGTTACAAAATTTAGGCCTATATAAACCAGAGGCTCTTGAATCCATTGAAGGAGGTTCAAAGAAAGTTTATTCTACAGGATTTTTGAGCCAAGGCCATTGTTATAAAGGGAAGCTATTGAGGAGTGCACCTTTGTGGGCCATTTTTGGGAGCTTCATGCATCTGATTTCAATGTCGTCAGTTTTGATGGGTTCTTGAGATCTGGTAGAACACAACCATCTCATTGTTGTAATCCATTGGAATTTTCATGATGTACTTGAAAATATTTAAACAGAAATAAGAAAGCCTCACCAACTAAGACAAAGGCCCAGAGATGTAGGTGAGATTGCCGAACTCCATTATCACTTTTGTGCTTTATGGTTTATTGTTATTCATGTTTATTTCCATATTTGTACATGTTTATATGGCTGTTGTATTTCTTCATTAAATCTTCCTCTTTCTTCAGTTTCCTAATTGGTTAATTAACACATGCTTAATAACTCAACCATTTCCATTTAAAAGATCTTTTTGGATCAAGTGGTATTAGAGCTAATTGATGTTTGGATTTGATTTTTCATGTTAACCAAGGAAAATATCATCTCAGCTGAGCAAATGGCATCTAAAGAGAGAATTTCTCAAGATGAGAAGGATATGCGAACAAATATCTTTTCCATGTCAGAGATGGTGAAAGTGTTGTATGAAGACTAATTGGAATGAAAGACATCAGTTCAAATGAAAACTTCATAGAACAAAAAAAGAAGAGAATAATTGAAGGAATTTCCTTCTACACCAAATTCGTAAAACATCTCTGAGGTATACAGTGGAAGTCATTCATCAATTTCACATTGTTCCCATCAAGATGGTTTTGGTTCATTTGAAAAACATACAAGAGGTATAGGTTTGAGATTGCTAACCAATATGGGTTATGAAGGAAAGGGCCTTGGAATTGAGGGACAAGGTATCATTAATCCCATTGAGGTTGTGGAAATACCTCGTTATTTAGGATTGGGATATGGAGAAGAGGAGGTTGGATAATTCTCCAAGATGGAGTCCAAAACTTCAAAAGCAAGTAATGCTTCAAGTGGCCAGACTAAGTCATTGCAGGAACACTTCATGAAAGTTGATGGTGTATCACTCCTTGATTGTGATAGTGAATGAAATTCATCTCCAAATAAAAGTGAAGATCAACAAGAAAGGTATAATGGTCATGGTTTTACCATTTCTCTTTTTTATTATAAAAACCATAATAATGTAATCCGAAAGTTGTGGAATGTGTATCCTTGTACTTTTTGTCGTTCACCCAAGCTTTTTGTACTTTTTGTCCTTGCCAAGTGTTGGAAGAGACAATATTTGTACAAGAATTTTATCTCGACTAGGAAGGAGACACGTCATAAAGACTCAACTCCACAATGGAATAAAGAGAAGAGAAAACAAGTCTGGATGCAAAAAACTCATTGCACTTATTGCAACAGGGGTGGACATCAAAAGGATAAATGTTGGAAGCTTAATCTGGAGCTTCCTCCAAAGAAGGACAAAAGGATTGTGCATTTACTCATGAAGGAAGATACATTACCAGAAAAGCAAGAGGAACACCATGAATGAAATAGAATAGTCACTTAGTTTTTCCGGAAGTGGATGCCACATCTTCATTGTATTTTTCTTCCATTAATGTAATCATAAATGTTGAAATGATGACCTGTTATAACATCATTTTGAAAAAAATAGTGTTTTTTTTCATCCTTATGAGTATGTAATCAATAAGGGTAATTTTTGTAAAATTTTGGAGGACCAAAAGGTCTTTAGTGGGAAGCTGTGATCCAGAATTGGATACAGGAACCAGATGGGGCTCAGAAAGGCCTAAAACTAAAAGTGCTAAGAATTTCTTCAAAATGGACGTGTGTAGGCCTCGATGTTACAAACCCAACGCAACTTGAACGGGCTCAAACGAACATCGTATTCTCAAGATATCACGATCTATTTTTTTTCCAAACAAGGAAAAATTTGATGATTGTACAGTCCATACAGTCCGTACAGTGCCACGTGGCAAATCATTGTACATGTATTATGGTTATACAACTGACGTGGAAAGGTATAGTGGATGCTAACATGGATAGGTACATGTGGAAAAATCAGGGAGTGACACGTGTCACCATTGCAATTGTGATACGTGACACGTCTGTACAATTGATGTGGCACGACCATACAACACGTGGCATGACTGTACGACATGTGGCATGACCATACGACACGTGGAAATGACTGGACTGACAGCTGACAGGGGAAGGTGTTGACTAGGCATATGAATATGGTTGAATGACTGAGTGACATGTGGCATTCATTGGTCAAATGGGAAGGTGCCACGTGGCCCAGTCTTGGGCAGCCACGTGGCAGCCCTTTATTTATTATTGGTTTGCAAAATTTGTTTGGGTCTACATGATTCGAACCCAAGACCTCTAGTCTGGGGTAGTGACTTGGCAGGAATGGGCTAGCCCGCCTTCCCATGGTGGTCCTTGCTTACTAAGTTCTAAAACATATATTTAAGTTGTATGGAATGTGAAAACGATGAAAATCAGGGTTGGGGCTAGGCCCCAATCCCTCGCACACACCCATGTGACTTATACCCCATGTCCATTCTCCTAAACTGATGGTGCATGAATTACTTTGCAGACTAGCTCCTGATTCCCTCCATTTTCACTGACTACCATGTAACCACGTTGTTTCCATTTTGGTGCGCGGGTTGTGGATAAGTGTTAGCCCCCAATCGCATGGTATATTCACATATGACCTGAATCCTTGATAGTTGGAGTGGAAATATGGAATTAGATCCTGGTCATTCAGGATAGCTTACCAACCAAGGGAGTGACTTGGATCTGGGAAATGAGGGGCCTAATGGTATTGGCGCATGGAGGTATAACACTTGGACACATGCGCCATACCCATAAGACCAGGGTCGAGACTCAAGGGGGCCAATGCACAATATGAATGCTTCGCCACATGGAGACACCCAATATGACCAGGAGCATGAAGATCAAGGGGGATGCACCCTATTTTTGGCATAAAGTGGGTTTTATACTTTATCTTATGATTTTTAATGGATTTCTTTAGCAGGTTTTGGAGATTTTATCCATTTTTGGGAGATCTTGGGCCTTTTTTGAGGCCAGATATTTGGGAGAAGTTGAGAGATGGTTACCAAATTCAGTCCTATATAAACTAGAGGATCTTGAATCCACTGGAGGAGGTTTAGAGAAGTTTTATGCTATAGGATTGTTGAGCCAAGGCCATTGTTATCTAGGGAAGCTATTAAGGAGTGCACCTTTGCGGACCATTTTTGGGAGCTTCGTGCATCCGATTCCAATGCCGTCAATTTTGATGGATTCTTGATATCTGGTAGAACATAACCATCTCATTGTTTTAATCCATTGGGATTTTCATGAGGTACTTGAAAATATTTGAACATAAATAAGAAAGCCTTACCCATTGAGACACATGTTGGTTGTGGAGCCTAATTATCTTTCAGATTTAGAGGTTTTTGTTTTCAGTTGTGTTTATAACCCATGAATAATTTACACCCCATAATAATGTACACTCTTCCACATGGGAGGGTGCAGAGGGGGGTTACCCCCTCTGTGGGGTCTGGGGGAAAGTGGCCCCCCGGTGGGGATTTGGGGGCGAAGCTATGGAAGGAAAAATTTCCTTATAAAAGTACATTGTAATTTCATTGTAAATATGGACCATTCATTATAAGGTTGCATATCTAACAATAGAAATTATGTTAGGGATTTTTACCCTATAAGGCAACCCTATTTAATGAGGGAAATATATTGTGGCTAAGGATGATAGCGAATATTGTATTATGAGATAGGAGATTGTGAGAGAACGAAGACGAACTTACAATGGGTTTGTTGTAGGTTGTATCCCTTCATTTACTGGATAATAATAAATGAAGGACCTGGAAATTTCTTTGGTGGACGTATCCCACACTGGGTGAACCATGTATATATGTGTCTCTATTGTATTGTGTAGCTTATGTATTTTATTTCTGCATTTGTTTTATTTTATTTCTTCGTGATCTTGTTTTTCTAACAATTGGTATCAGAGTGAAAGGTAACTTGTAGGAAAAGAGGGTTCTTGGTTCGAGTGGGAACAATGTCGAAAGATGGAAAGTTTGGGGTTGAAAAATTTAACGGCCAAAACTACCAGTTATGGAAGATGCAGATGGAAGATTATTTATATCAGAAGGATATATTCCTACCATTGGGCAAAGTAGCAAAGAAGCCGATGGCTATGAAGGAAGAAGAATGGGAGATTCTAGACAAAAAGGCTCTAGGAACGATATGGATGAGGCTGGCAGTGTCGGTGGCTTTCAATATTTTGAAAGAAAAGACAACAAAGGGTTTGATGGATGCATTGGATAAATTGTATGAAAAACCCTCGTCATCCAATAAGGTATTTCTAATGAAGAGATTATTTAATATGAAAATGTTAGGAGGTGGGTTTGTTGCAGATCATTTAAATGAATTTAATATGGTTACTAATCAACTAAGTTCTATAAAAGTGGACTTTGATGATGAGGTCAGGGCTCTTCTAATCTTGGGCTCATTACTAGAAAGCTAGAACAAATTGGTCATGGCTGTAAGTAAATCTGTCTCTGGTTCAAATAATTTAAAATTTGATTATGTTGTTGGTGTTATCCTTAGTGAGGAAATGCGGCGAAAAAGAATAGGTGAGACATCAGGTAATGCGTTGAACATGGAGAACAGGGGAAGACAAAAGGATAGAGGAAAAGGCTAAGGGAATTGCAGGAATTCTAGGAAGGGCAGATCCAAATCCAGACTTGGAAAGATAGAGTGTTGGAATTGTAGGAAGAAAGGACATTTGAAGAAAGACTGTAGAGCTCCAAAGAAACAAAGAGATGGACAATGGGAGAGAAATCAGGAAGCCAATGTAACAGGTGATGTGTTACAAGATGCTTTGATTCTTTATGTAGATAATATTGTTGAGTCTTGGGTGGTAGATTCAGGGGCTTCATTTCATGCCATGCCCCATAGGAAACATTTTCTAGATTATGTTCAATGTGATTTTGGACAGGTTCATTTGGGTGATGATGCACCATGCAAAATTGTTGGAATGGGAAAGGTAAAAATAAAGAAAAGCAATGGAAACCAATGGTTGTTGAAAGAGCTAAGACATGTTCAATATGTAAGGAAAAATATAATTTCAATAGGACAGTTGGAAAGTGAAGGTTGTATATCCATATTTACAGATAAGACATGGAAGGTCATCAAAGCATCATTGGTGATAGCAAAAGGAGAGAAGGTAGGTACATTATATTTATGTACTGGTAGTATTGACTCTTCTATATATTTAGCTTCTATAGGAGTGGATACAACATTGTGGAATCATAGGCTTGGACACATGAGTGAGAAGGGGATGCAGATACTTCACAAAATAAATTTGTTGCCAAAGATTAAACAAATTGATTTGGACTTCTGTGAGCATTGTGTTTATGGAAAACATAAGAGAGTCAGATTTCTCAGAGTCAGAAAAGAAAAGAAGAGTGAAAGGTTAGATCTTGTGCATACAGATGTATGGGGACCAACTCAGGTATCATATCTTGGTGGATCTCGTTACTATGTTACTTTTATTGATGGTGCAACTAGAAAAACTTGGGGTTATTGCATTTGAAAAATATCTGATGTTTTTGATACTTTTAATGCCACACACCCACTATGGTAACTATGATTTTTCGCTTTTTTTATTGAGGGACAAAATCCCTGAAATTCTATGGGGCCTAGCACATACCCTCCCTTCCCTTATGCTCCCCCATGTGATCATTGGCTATGACCACAAACCTTACCAAAATGGAATTTCTAGCTTTCGCGATTCGGGGAATCGTGATGCAAGCATTCCCCTGTTCTCTGTCTTTCAAAATGATGAAACTTGAAAGGGTCTAACAGATCCTTAGCTCCTCCCTTGGGTCGCTTTTCATACAACCGGTCCTATGACCTAGAATTGTTCCTCTAAATTCTTTTTGGATTTCACGATTT
Organism: Picea sitchensis; assembly: GCA_010110895.2. Classification (NCBI taxonomy): domain Eukaryota; kingdom Viridiplantae; phylum Streptophyta; class Pinopsida; order Pinales; family Pinaceae; genus Picea; species Picea sitchensis. The sequence continues at coordinate 7,178 of SNQJ01S0208488.1, read as the reverse complement.
AGGAAATCGTGATGCAAGCATTCCTCCTTTCCCTTTAAAATACCCAGAACCTGAAAGCCCGGTATCATCTGGATCTATGGTCCAGATCATCGACTTGATCAATGGACAAGATTAAATCTCGACACTCTACCTTTCGGGATTTCTGGTGAGTTCTTCACTTCTATTGCTCTGTTGTCCAGAACCCAGGTGGCCTTAGATATTCGCCTCACGTCCCTACAAATGGGCGGTCCAGATTCTTTCGGGGCTCCTCCTTCCTACCACAAGACCCTGTCTGGTGACCTAGGGCTCATTCACAGAGGGCATCAGGGTTTTTTGTACTGGGATTTCACAACTAGCGAAGACGAGGGGTCTTGAACTTGGGTTTCCCGAGTGTCGAAACACCGAAACACCAAAACCTATTCACTCTAAACCATTTAAGGGTTTCTCATATCAAGATTTCGTGACTGGCGACTACAAGGGAACTTGCCCTTGGGTTTCCTGGGTGTCGAAAGATCGAAACACCAAAACCTATTCACGCTAAACCATTTTGGGGTTTAACATATCGGGATTTTGTGACTGGCGAATACAAGGGAACTTGCCCTTGGGTTTCTCAGGTTCCAAAACGCCGAAACAACAAAACCTATTCATGCTAAACCATTTGAGGGTTTCACATATCGGTATTTTGAGACGGGCGAAAACAAGGGAACTTGCCCTTGGGTTTCCCAAGTGCTGAAACGTCGAAACACCAGAACATATTCATGCTAAATCATTTCGGGTTTCACATATCGGGATTTCACGACTGGAGAATACAAGGGAGCTTGCCCTTGGGTTTCCCAGGTGTTGAAATGTCGAAACACCAAAACCTATTCGCGCTAAACCATTTTGGGGTTATGCATATCGGGATTTCGCGATTGGCGAATACAAGGGAACTTGTCCTTGGGTTTCCCGGGTGCCGAAACGCCGAAACACCAAAACCTATTCACGCTAAACCATTTCGGGGTTTCACATATTGGGATTTCACGACTGGCGAATACAAGGGAACTTTCCCTTGGGTTTCCCGGGTGCCAAAATGCTGAAACACCAAAACCTATTCACGCTAAATCATTTTGGGGTTTTGCATATTGGCATTTCGGGACTAGAAAATATAAGGGAACTTTCCCTTGGGTTTCCCGTGTGTCGAAATGCCAAAACACAAAAACGTATTCACGCTAAACCATTTTGGGGTTTCACATATCGGGATTTTGTGTACAAATATTTTTCAACTTGTGAAGACATGGGATTCATACCATTGGGTTTCCCAGGTGCCAAAACGCCAAAATCCTTTTACACTACACCACTTCGGGGTTTTACATACCGGGATTTTGCGTACCAGTATTTCACAACTTGCGAAGACATGGGATTCATACCATTGGGTTTCCCAGGTGCTGAAACTCCAAAGCCCATTTACTTCAAGACAGGGGCAAGGTAAACTCATACATTTAATACAATGGTAGTATTTTCAAGGGATTCACTCTGACTCTGGAATGAGAGGGAACTTTCCCGAAAAATGTGCCTTCGAGAGGATGAACCAGGGCATAGAACGAGTCAAGTTAGATGGGTTAATCCTCAAGGAAACAGACTCGTATCCTGAACTCATACATTCTATACATTAATCGATTTGTAGTTATATCAGTATAAGCATGCGTCCATTATTTCTAATCAAAACATAAGGCAAACACTTCTGTACATAAACTAT
>SNQJ01S0208487.1:0-16170 GCA_010110895.2 Picea sitchensis | reverse complement strand
AGATTCCTCCTCTAGAATGTTCTTAGATGATGGTAGCACTATATAAATGGGTCCAAGAAATGTAACGGGATGTGAATAGAATTATTGTATTTGGATCGGTAGCTCAATAGCAAGATGCCCCCTCAAAGAGGCAAGTGAACAGGAGAGGATCCCTTCCATAATAAGATCCATTGTACGATGTTTCCCTACCTCAAGGGTTTGATAGTAATAAAGGAGATTTTTCATATTGTTCTTGTATATCTGTTGTGTTTTTTTTGTATTTAGTCTTTGTGGTGATTATATTTGTAGATCTATTCAGGTCCATAACAATTGGTATCAGAGTGTGGTGGTTTTCTATATTGTTTCATATATCTTGTGTGGTGATTGTATTCAGACATATTTGGTACTATTGTGGTATTTTGTATTCAGTATTTGGTTCTTAACGAGTTTATCCAGGTGGATATCGGTGGCCACCCACCTTTTCCAACTGGCTCAAAATAGTTTTTTGTCAATTTTGGCATTTTACTATTTTTAGCAGTTTTAACTTCTGGGGCCTAAATGAAGGTTTTTCGGGATCGAGCTTATAAATGATAGCCTAAGACATGATTGATCCCCCAAAATGAATCTCCTTGATGATACATTTCCAATGGGTTATCACAAGCCTAAAACGGAGATCGTATGCAAAAGTGACAACCACGGGAAGTTGATGTACTAACTTACCCAAACGGGGCCCCCATGACTTTTGGTGCTTCATCTCCTAGGGTTAGGTTTTTGGATGTCTAGGGTTTATGGCATTCTTGTTTATTGTAAAAATTCCTTCAGAGCCTCATTGTAATCATCTTCTTGCAAATGAGCACAGTCATCACATCTCTTCTCAGAGATATGTCGCCACCATTCCAGCAAGCATGTTTCCGTTGCATTTTACAATTTCAGCTTATTTCCTTATTGAATAGAAAACTAGTTTTATTGTATCTCTGTTATTTTTTGTTAAGCACTTGTTAATTATATGTAGTCATTTTGTTCTTCTCATAAAATATGGATCAGTGGTATCAAAGCGATCTGCACCTTGTCGTCTTAATACATGTCCCCAACAAGATCGAAGTACAAAGAGTTGGGTCTCGAGCTTGTTTCTCTTGAGGACAAAATATCTCGCACACCCAAGCGACCTCTCATGGAAGGAGAAAATAAAGATGACGGAATAGGAGATCCTTTCAAACTGTTGATTGAGGAATCCCTCACGCAACAAAGAAACTAGATGATGGATAGTTTCACGCAAGTCCTTCGGTGGCTACCAACAGGCAACGCATCTTCTTCGAGAAGAGGCGCCACCCCCTTCAAGGTACAAATAAACTTCGATATTCCTATATTTGAAGGTCATATAGATGCAGATGTTGTATACAAGTGGTTGAATATACTAGAAGGGTATTTTTCTGTCCATACATTTTCAAATAGAGAAAAGATTACTTTTGCGCTCCTCAAATCCGTTCCCCATGTCAAACATTGGTGGGAAACTTTCTGTGAGCAAAAGGAAACAGAGGAAACCTCATTATTTACAGTCACGACCACCTAGGATTCCTTCAAGGATTCTATTAAGGAGCAATACTACCCTGTCGGAAATTATGACAACTTGTATACCAAATGGACCACACTGCGACAAGAAAGAGAGCAAGCAGTGCCAGATTTCACGAATATATTTCATACCTTGCGCACCAAGATGGACATCAAAAATTCAAAGTGACATGTGGTGCTCAAGTATTGCAGTGCTTTGCATAGATACATCCAAACCAAAATGGAATTTTTGGGCATCTCATCCTTGGGTGCGGCCTACCGATATGTCGTCAAAATCAAGCAGAAGCTTAAACAAAAGATGCGACAATTTGGGCCTGGGAACCCCTCACAACAAAAGCCAGGAAAGGGCGGCCCTAACCCATAGAAAAAAGGATAGAGAAAATATGGATAGTATCAGGACAACAAGTCCAAGTCGTAAGAAAACAAAGACACTGGAAAGAAAAAGAAATATATCAGGAAGTGGTGAGACTTCCATAAGAGCCCTTGGCATAACACTGTTGACTGTCTCTCAAAGTAGTCATTGGTGGCCAAAGTGAAAGCCTATGAATTATATGCTGGTTCAAAATCTGAGCTAAAACCAGAAAGGGGAAGGCAGATCATTGACGCGGAACCTAGTGCCACCGTTACTACCACCAAGCTCCAGCCTGGTGAAACAAACAAGCCAGAAGAAGGAGAATGCCTCTTCCATTCACAGATGTGGGTAAAAGGCACCCTACTGCACTTCATTGTGGATAGTGGTAGCCAGAAGAACCTCATCTCAGTAAAGGTCATCAAGCGGTTGGCCCTAGTGACAACACCACACCCACAACCCTACACCATTGGATGGCTCCACCAAGGAAGTGATCTTCGCGTCAGCCAATGGTGTCAACTGTCGTAAGGCATCAATCCCTTAAAAGATGAGGTATTGTGTGATGTTTCTCCTCTCAAAGTTTGTGATGTTATTTTGGGCCAACCTTATTTATGGAAATGTCATGTTGTATATGAGTCTAGGCCTTATAGTTTTATTATTACTTTGAACAGGAAATTGTACAGGATACCCAAGGCAGTACCACCTAGTGTTATTTCCTTGATCTCTGCTAAGAAATGCAGGAAGGTCATCTCTCAAATGGGGAATTTTGTATTCTTCATGATTTGATCTCAGAATAAGAGAAATATCACAGCCACATCTAGGGTCTCAGTGGCCGACCTCTCCACACAGTAGAAGAAAGTAGATAAGGTCGTGGAAGAATACTCAGATATCTTCTCCTCACCTATCGGTGTACCTCTGCACTGCTAGGTCAAGCACCCCATTGATCTGACCCCTGGCGCACCACTGCCCGATGGGTCAGTCTATCTTCGCTCTCTATTATAGAATGAGGAGATCAAGCAACATATCCAAGAACTTCTCCACGAGGGGAACATTCGTCCCAGCTCATCACCTTGCGGGAGCCCAATCGTGCTAGTATAGAACAAAGATGGAACCTGGAAACTCTGCATTGATTACCAGGCTCTGAATAAAATCACAATCAAAAATCGGTACCCGATTCCCTGAATAGACGACCTCCTTGATCAACTCATGGGGGGCAAATAATTCAGTAAGATTGATCTGAAGTTTGGCTACCACTAGGTCCGGATAGAACAGACAGATGTATGGAAAACCACCTTCAAGTCAAAGGAAGGCCTTTTTGAATGGTTGTTCATGCCCTTTCATTTGACAAATGCTCCAGCCACTTTCATGAGGATGATGGACTATATCTTGTGATCATTCACCAAGAATATTTTAGTGGTGCATATAGATGACATTCTCATTTATAGCAAGACTTGGGCCGAACACTTGTATCATATTCAACAGGTTTTGCACTGCGGCAGCACAAGCTATATGCCAACTTGGAAAAATGCTCCTTCGACATGGACAGGGTCCATTACATGGGCTACATAATTGATCATCATGGCGTACATGTGGATCCATCCAAGATCCAAGTCATCCATGACTGGCCATCCCCAACCACAGTCACTGAGCTTCGGAGCTTCTTAGGCCTTACCAATTTCTACCACAGGTTCTTGTTGGGATTCTCCCATATTGCATGGGCCCTTAGCCAAATAACCAAAGGTGGTGGTAAGGAGAAATTTGCATGGGGACGATCCCAACAACAAGCCTTCGATGATTTGAAGCAGCGCTTGTCCTCATCCCTAGTACTTTCACTGCCAGACCTGCAACAACCCTTTGAGATCAAGACAGATGCTTTAGACTATGTGGTGGGTGTCGTTCTCACTCAACATGGCCACCCTATGGCCTATCATATTGAGACACTATCATATTTTTTTCATAAGTACCCTACTTACGACAAAGAAATGTACTCCATTGTGAAATCCTACCGCTAGTGGAGACATTACATTCTTGGGAAGGAGACAGTCATCCACACTGATAATAAACCACTGCAGTTCATGCAAATGCAAGGAAAATTGCAGAATGATTGCCATCAAAAGTTGTCCACATACTTGTAGTAATTCCACCTCAACATCAAGTATAAAACATGAAGCACCAATCGCATCGTTGATTTCCTTAGCAGATTGCCAGTCGCGACCCTCACCACGGTGCTAGACTCCTGTGGCCATGAGACCTCTAGATGGCCCCAAATCTATGATATAGACCTGGACTTCACCACCACCTACAAAATATTGGTTGTAAATGCAGTTGTTGATAATTTCCATCTTCAGGATGGGTTGTTGTGTCATCTGGGCCATATTTGTGTTCCATCAAGAGAGTGAGCAAAGTTGATCTGGGAAGTCCACTATAGTCGGGTGGTAAGACACTTTAGGGTCGAAAATATAGTGGCAATGCTACAGAAACATTTCTACTGGCCAAAACTTCGACAGGAGGTCAGCAAGTATATCAGGTCTTGCACTGCCTATGCTATTGCCAAAACGACCACTAAGAAACAGGGCTTATACACCCCTCTTTCTACTCTTGAAAGGAAATGGGAATCCATATCAATGGAATACATGTTGAGCCTCCTGTCCACCAAGTAGGGAAATCATTTTGTTTTTGTGGTTGTTGATCGTTTTTCTAAGATGGGGATTTTGGTTGCCTGCAAGAAGAACATCACAGCAGAGGCCACTGCCAATCTCTTCTTTGAACAAGTCTGGGTACATTTTCAAATTCCACAAACCATTTTCTCGGATCGGTATAGTCAATTTCTCAGCACATTCTGGTCGAGCCTTTGGTCACTGTTGGACACCAAGCTCACCAAATCCATGACCTTCCACCCCCAAACAGATGGTCGAACCGAGGTCATCAATTGAATGATTGTGCATATCATTTGCATGTATAATTCAAAGAAACCTCACACATGGGATGAGAGACTTCCCTATGTCCAACATAGCTACAACCGATCCCTACATATCTCAACCGGCCATATCCCCTTTTAGGTGGGTTTGGGATTCCAACCATTGGGTCCCATAGATGTTGCACTTCCCCTTTCAGTCACCACAATCGATTCATCTCCTGCTCCAAACGAAGATGACAAAGCCACCTGGTTCATTGAGTGGATCTAGCACATCTGCCAACAGGTTCAGGATATCCTACAGAAGTCCAATGAGAAGTACAAGCATCACCATGATCAACATCGGGTGCCACATAAGTTTCAGGTGGGCAACAAAATTTGGTTGCACTTGCAGAAAGAATGCCTTACAGGACCCCATAGGAAGCTTCTCCAACTCCGTTATGGGTCATACACCATCACCAAAGTAGTGGGAGATAATTCTTTTGAGTTCAACATTCCTCCTTTCATTGGCCTACACCCAGTGTTCAACGTGGATCTCCTTCGCCCTTATTTCCCACCATTATTGGACACCTCAGACATAGCAGAGAAGATGAAACCAACAGAGCTCAACCCCGACTGCAAAAAATAGGCATCCAATAATCATATTTTGGACACACTGATCAATGGCACTCGACAGCAAAGGATCCAACTTCATCGAGTTTTCAAAGCAGGGCAACTCATGCACCAAGGCAAGTGGCTCACCCGGGGCCAAATTCAGCAAAAATTTCCTCATCTAATGGGGGAACTAAATGAAATGGAGACCATTTCTTCCTAAGGAGGGAGGATTTATCCAAGTGTATATTGGTGGCCACCCACCTTTTCCAACTAGCTCAAAACAGTTTTTTGTCAATTTTGGCAATTTACTATTTTTAGCAGTTTTAACTTCCGGGGCCATTTTGAGGGCCTAAATGAATGTTTTTCGGGATAGAGATTATAAATTATATTCAAAGGAATGATTGAGGCCCCAAAATTAATCTCCTCTATTATACCTTTCCAACAGGCTATCACATGCCTAAAACAGAGATCGTATGTAAAAGTTATGACCCCGGGAAGTTCATGTACTAACTTACCCAAACGGGGCCCACATGACTTTTGGTGCTTCATCTCCTAGGGTTAGGTTTTTGTATGTATAGGTATTTTTTCATTCTTGTTCATTGTAAAAATGCCTTTAGAGCCTCATTGTAATCATATTCTTGCAAATGAATGCAACCGTCACATCTCTTCTTAGAGATACGCCGCCACCATTCCAACAAGCTTGTTTCTGCTACATTTTGCAGTTTCATCTTATTTCCTTATTGAATAGAAAACCAGTTTTACTGTATCTCTGTTATTTTTTGTTAAGCACCTGTTAATAATCTGTATTCATTTATTTTTTCTCATAAAATCCAGATCACAAGTGGTATCAGACCACTTTCCTTGGCAGGCATTGTGGGCAAATATTTTTTATTTTTGCAGATCTTTTTTCGAAGAAGAAAAAAAGAGCGTCGCGACATTCCAGAAATTTTCGGTATATTTCTATGAAAATTTTGCAAAAACATGTTTTATATATGATTTCCTCTTATAAAAAGACCCAAGTTGAAAAAAAAAAATCGTCTGAAACGAAGTCCGGGAAGTCAAGATATTGAAGTTTTAAAATCTGTAATTTTTCAGGGTTTTTTCCGCGCACGGCAGCGCAATTTTTTTTTATTTCTGTAGCAGCGGGAGGCCGAATTTGCCCAAACAAATTACAGATATGAGTTCCTATTGATTCCCTCCTGGAAGAGTATTTCAGTGTGTTCAATAACTCTGAACTGTGCTTCTCTCCACACAGTCTTTCTTTCAAAGGTACTTAACCGCCTTGAAATTTCTCCCTGAGTCTGTAAATTAATCTAGTGTACCCTCCTAGCAACTTCTCTTCTGAATCCACTGAGTTCAGACATGCACTCCTTGTGTCGACTTACAGAGTTTCCTCTCTCTATCGCACACTCCTTGCACTTACCCTAGAGAACCATACTTAACTCAACACGCTCACGGATAGGAAACAATATCTCTATCCCTGCATATGATTTCTAACATTCATCTACAATTCACAAACATGTAAATGGCATTCATAACATAGCATTCATTACACAGAAATATAGAACATGAAAAACTTTCATTTTTTGTTAATGGTATATTTTCAAATTACAATAGTGGAGTCTAAGCTACAACTTAGTCTCGACTCTCTGTGTTTCTCTCCCTACAACCCGACCAACCTTCTTCTTAGCAATAATACAAAGATTTATACAAGAGGGGCTCAACAAGATTCCTTCGCAAGATGAAACTAGTGGTGTCAAATCACCATTCAAAATGCCTATCGAAAGGGAAATTTACAATGATGGAAATCTGCTCCAAATTAGATGCAGATCCATTATGTCGTCAACCACTTAATGGCGACCTTATCTCTAGCTTGTGTGAAAGCACAATTTTTCTCTTCTAGCTTGTCTTCATTAAATGCCTGGATCTTTCCTAGGATTCTTGAGGGAAAATGAGAGGGTGGCACCTCTCCTCCCTTAAATGCACACCATGCATGAAATCTGACTGGCGCGTGTTGAGGTGGATCGATATTCTTGTATCAATCAACCAATAAATAGTCAGATCAAGATGTTTGGTTGATCGAATTAGGAGCATCCTACCATATGACACCACATAAAGAATGGTTCTGTCAATATGAACAATATGATGGGGATGATGTGTTCCAGGGGAATGACTCGACAACTAGAATTGTCGGACGGGGAAGAGTCTGAATGACACTGCAGGATGGGAGGAAAAGAAATCTTCCAGGTGTGCTACACATTTTAGGTTTGGAAAGAAACCTAATATGTGTCAACAAGATGCGTGATACAGGTTTGCATACTCTGTTTCAGAAGGATTCATGCAAAATGGTCAGAGGTGTGATGGTATTAATGAGAGGAGTTCATATTGGTACGATGTACAAGTTGTTAAGGAATGTCGACTCGAATGGATGCAGCAACATCATTTCTCCTTAAATCAAATCGATTGTGAATCGACTCGACTCGATGGCTACACAAATCGACTCAACTAGAGATAAGCCAGTTCAAACCAACTCGAAAAGACATGATGAACTCAACCAAATCAGATTATGGCACAAGAGGATGGGACACATTGGAGAAAAAGGACTTCAATCTATGCGAAGCAAAGGTATGGTGAAAGGTTTTCTTGAATGTGGTTTAGAATTCGACTTTTGTGAACAATGTATATATGGGAAATGAAGTAGGGTGAGGTTCCCATCTGGAGCAACAAGGGAAAATGGGATTCTAGAACTAGTAGATAGTGATGTGTTTGGTCTGGTCATAGTGCCTTCACTTGGTGGATCCCTATGTTATGTCTCCTTCATAGATGATTTTTCCATGAAGACATGGATATATTTCCTGAGGAATAAATCATAGGTTTTTGAGAGATTTAAAAAGTTTAAATCTCTTTTGGAAAACCAAATAGAGAAGAGGATTAAAGTGTTGAGGAGTGACAATGGTGGTGAATTCTTTGGAAATGAATTTGATCAGTTCTGTAAGTAGTGTGTCATAGCACGCAAAAATACCACACCATATACCCCATAGAAAAATGGAGTTACTGAGAGAATGAACAAAAAGTTGATGGATAAGGCAAGGAGCATGCTCAGTGGTGTTGGGCTCACACAAGAATTCTGGGAGGAGGAATTAAATACTACAAGATATCTATTGAATATGTCTCCTTCGTCAACACTAATCGACATGACTCCAAATGAGGCATACTATGGTAAGAAGCCTTCGGTGGCACATCTCAAAGTGTTTGGTTGTGATGCATTTTTGCATATTCCCAAGGAAAAGAGGAGAAATCTAGACAAGAAGGAAATCAAATGTATTTTCATTGGATACAAAGAAGGAATGAAAGGATATAAGCTTTGGGATCCTGCATCAAGGAGAAAAGTGTACAATCGATATGTGGTATTTAGGGAAGTCAAAGGTAAATCCTAGCTTGAGGAAGTTGTTCAAACCGATAATTATCATGATACAGTGCGGTTTGAACTAAGGAATGAAGAATATGATTCAGATGAGTCGACGAAATATGAGAAAGAGGTGGAACAACTATCTCTGGTGCTAATGAGATTAGAAAAATTACAAAAGCTAGTCAAAATGCATAGTTCTCCCGACTTCCATTTCGCATTCGTGTTAACTTCCATCGATCGGTAAGAAAGTCAAATCGACAGAGGGAAAACTTTGGAAGGATGTAATGGTCGAAGAGATGGAATACTTGTACAAGAATAAGACATGGTATTTATTCAAGTTACCTAGTAAAATAAATCCCATCAGTAGAAAGTGGATGTTCAATAAGAAAATGAATGCAGTAGGTCAAGTCGATAAGTTCAAATCTAGACAGGTAATGAAAGGATATTCCCAAGTTGAGGGAGTCGACTTTGGTGAGATTTTTTCCCCTATTACAAAACCAAATTCCATTAGAGTACTAATGTCTTTGGATGCATCATTTGATATGGAGATAGAATGGATAGATATGAAGACAATGTTCCTACATGGGAACCTAGAAGAAGAAATCTACATGAAATATCCTGAAGGATTTGTAGTAAAGGGAAATCAAGAGTTGGTGTGTAAAATCAAAAGATCCCTTTATGGTCTAAATCAATCGCCAAGGATGTGGTACCAAAATTTTGACACATACATCCTTAGTTTGGTATTTGTGAGAAGAAAAGATGATCACTGGATATATTCTAAGGAATAAGGTGGGAATTTCATATATGTATCTTTGTATGTCGATGACATGTTGTTGATTGGAAACAACATGGACGAAATAAAGGAGGTGAATAAATAGATATCCTCCAAGTTCGACATGAAGGATCTCAATGCAGCTAAATTCATTCTAGGAATGGAGATTAAGAGATATCGAGTTGCTAGAAAGATATGGTTGAATTAGACAAAATATATTGAAACAGTTCTAAAACATTCAACATGCGAGATTGCAAACCGGTGAAGGTTTCAATTGTAGTGGGAGTAAAGCTTACTACTAAGCATTGTCCAAAGACACGTGAAGAGATAGAGGACATGGAATGTGTTCCCTATGCAACTGTGGTTGGTAGTCTGATGTATGCGATGGTATTCACTCGACCAGACATTTGTCATGCAGTGGGAGTGCTGAGAAGGTACATGTCGAGACCTGGAAAGGAGCATTGTACAGTTGTCAAAAGAGTATTCAGGTATTTTTTTGGCACAAAGGACTATGCTATATGCTACTAAGGAAGAACTAGATGTTAAAGTGGTAAATTGGATGTACAGGGATTTGTCGATGTCGACTCGGCTGGAGATCTAGATTGACGGAGGTCAACCAACGAATATATATTCAGTATGTTCGGTGGAGAAATAATATAAATGAGAAAGCGATAGGCAGTCATAGCCTTGTCGAAAACAGAAGATGAATACATGGTGGTCGCCCATGGAAGCAAAGAAGTGGTATGGCTTCAAATATTGTGTTCAGTAATCGAGTTTGGGAAGAGAGCTATGAAGAAAAATTGTGACAGTCAAAGTGAAATATTTATGGAAAAGAACCCTTCTTATCATTCAAAGACTAAGAACATTGATGTACAATACCATTTCGTAAGAGATATGGTAGAAAGTAACAAGGTGCTACTAGAGAAAGTAGACACGTTGGAAAACATAGCAAACTCATTGAAAAAGTATGTGAATGTTGTGAAGTTATCATGCTGCAGAGAGTCAATGGAAATTGTGTCCATGGGTCTATGAGAGAATGCTCAAAAATCTTCTATTTCAGCAAAGAAGACAACAAGTGGGAGAATTTGGGGTTTTTATATTCTTTTTAGTTAAAGTCTATTCAAGGTGAATCGAATTATAGTCGAAGTCGAGGTAGATCGACAGTAGGTCAAAGGTTGAGGAAGTCGATAGTGTAAAGTTAAAGTCGAAGGTATCGATGGAAATTCAACCGATAAGAGGTCAAAGTGTGGGTGTGATATGACCGACTAAAGACCGAATGAAGGTCAACTGGTAAACCCGACTTGGAGTCGACTCCAACAAAATCTTGGGATTTGTGGGATTTGTAGCCAATGATATGCATGGATCTGTAACCTCTTTTAAACTCCAATATTTAGGGTTTTTCCTATTGTAAAGCCTATAAAGAGGCGTGTTGTAAGCATGTAAAGGTTGTTGTTGTTAGGTGATCATAGAGTTCACTTTTTCTTTTTAATGCATGTGTAAGTGTAGGTAGTTGGTCATGCATATGTAAGCCAATTTGGCTACAAGGTTTTTTTTGCTTGTGCAAGAGGGTATGATGTTGATTGTTTCTTAGGTGTGGACCAATTTTAGACAGGTAACCTTTTCTCTAAATGAATAAGGAAAAAAGAGAGAAGAACGCTCAAAGGAATGTTGTTTTTCCTAGTTAAGTGTTTCTAGGGTAAAATCTCAGTGTATTGTTTGATTGCTTGTTTTCATTTGCATTCTTGATTAAATTATTCTTCTCTTATGCTAGGATTAGTGTGGAAGTTTCCTACATTTCCTAGAAGTAGGATCATAGGTGCATTATTCACAACCTTTTAATAAATTTTTGGATCAGCATAGCTCTTGGAAAATTCAAGTCTCGTCAAGTAACTGTCAATTCATTCATCCCAAGCTCTTGGAGCTTCCTTGAGTCCATACAAGGCCTTATTTAATCTGCAGACATGGGTTTCTCTCATATGTACCTCAAAACCTTGAGGTTTATCTATGTATACTTCTTCCTCAATTACTCCATTTAGAAAATCGATCTTTACATTCATATAATGTGAACTCCAACCCATGGATGTTGCAAGAGATATGATGGCCCTAATAGAGGTGTATCTGGCAACTAGAGAAAATGTCCCATCATAGTATTTTCCCTCCTATTGGGAGAACCCTCTAGCCATGAATATTTCCTTATATTTATCGATAATCCCATTTATTGCATGTTTTATCTTGTAAGCTCATTTTGAAGTGACTACATACTTTCCTTTAGGTCTAGGCACAATTTTCCATACATCATTTTTCATGATGGATTGATATTCTTCCATCATATATTCCTTCCATTCTTTCTTATTGACTGCTTCTTCAAAGGTGGAAGGTTTTTCATTGAGATGTTTTGTAGAACATACAGTTTCTTCCTTGGGACCTTCATGCTCTTGTTCATCGTTGGAATCCATGGAATCTTTTATAGATTTCCTAAAGGAAATATTTTCATCAAAACTTACGTCCATGTTGATTTAAACCTTTTGTTGACCTGCAGCATAGATTATGTAAGCTTTTCATCACTCAATATATCCAACAAATGTGACCTTCTTTCCTGAAGGTTCCATCTTCTTCATTTTGTCTTTGGGAACATGAATATAGACAAGACAACCAAAAATACTCAAGTTTTCAACACTTGGCTTCTTTCGAGAGAAATCTTCTTCTGTATTCATGTTATTCAATATACATCTATTATGAACATATAAGGGTATCATAGTTGTTTCTCCCCATAGAAACATGAATATATTTTGGTCATTCATCATTTCCTTAACAAATTCTTTGATCTATCAGTTATTTCTTTCTGCCACACCATTCTGCTGAGGATTGTAGGGAGTAGTGAGCTCCATCCTAATCCTGGCCTCTCTATAGAATGTCTTGAAATCATATGAGGTGTACTCTCCCACTTAGTGAGGAGGTTGACATTGCTCCACACACATCTGAGTGTATCATATCCAAAACTCATTTTTCTTTACACACTTCCTTTAGAATTGGTACTTGGTGAGATCACATGCCTCACCACTTGATGGAGTCATATGCTCCATGTTTTCAACTTTCACTGTATTTCCTTCTCAGAGCTATCCCCTGTGACCTGCTCGCGACGGGAATGACAAGAGAAAAAGTATTTCCAATAGCATTTTCATAATAATATATCTATGGTAACAAGGATGGTAGTCATCATAGAATTACCAAGGTGACCTTCCTAGGACCAAAGCAAGAGATATATCCTAGAGGATATGTTAGTTCATTTTCTAAACAAGTGAAATAAGAATCTATATCAATAGTACTTACATGCAACCAAGTATACCTAGCAGTAATAGAACATTTCAAATATTGTTGTCACAACTATAGTGTTTACTTGTACTGTAGCAACTATCAAACTTGATATGTGCAAATTGAAACTTAACAATTTGATCAATCAAACCTAGAACATGAGCCTCAACTGTTAGGAAGGGTGTGCTTGCTACTTTGATGGATGATATAACTTGAAAATCATATACAAATGCATACCTTTGAAATTTGTTGCATCATTCAGCTTGTCTTGTAATCTGAAACTAGACACCATATTGACAAGAGAGGTTAGAAACTAAATAAAAAAGGTCAAATGATTAGAACAAGCTAGAAACTCTAAAATTTCAACTTTGACTACAAATCAATTTTTCACCAAAATTCAACCTTTGTCTTTGACTTTGACCAAGAATTAAATACGGACACCAGAGGGTGCGCTAGGCTAGGGAACACTAGAATTCCCAAAAAATATGCCAAATGTTTCACTTAAAGTGCCCAAGGATTTAGGTTTAGGGTTTGTTACAACTGCAAAATTAGAAACCCACGCTCTCCATCGGGAAAAGGGTTTGAAGAATGGTGTGGGTTCAAACACTTACAGAAATCACCAACCTCCTTCTGGTACCATCATAATCCATTTTTCGAGCCATACACTATAAGCATCATAGTTGGTCCACAAGCACTACATGGATTTTGTTCCCTTGGATATTCGTTCACCATTACAAGGAGAGCCATACATGGATTCACTACACCCATACATGGATCCACTACATCCATTGGTCTGCAACATTTTCAACAAATTTTCAGGGTGGCCATGCTGCCACGGAGGTTCCACAACCTTTACAACAACCCATGTTGCTCTACAAACTCTTGGCATCTTTTGTGGCCCTCTACACTCAGCCAAATTCAAATAGGGGTTGTTACCTCTAAACATAATATAAGAGGCTCTACCATATCTCATTAGAAATATATCTTTAAGATATCAAATGGATATTTCTTGAAATCACATTTGGCTTCCTAGTTTGAGGGATATCATTGATTGAATCTTGGCATGCATTTGACCCAAAGAGGTTGCATGTACCACCATATTCAATGATATTTTTTTCCATTCTCAGGAAACTAAAGAAGGATTTCCACATATTTCTGGAAATATCTCTTCAATATCTCAAATGGGTATTTCTCATAATCTCATTTTGCTTATTTCTTTGAGAGATATCATCGATTGAATCTCAGCATGCATTTTACCCAAGGAGGTCACGCGTACCACCATATTCAAATGTCTTTTTATCCTTTCTTAGAAAAACATAGAGGGAGTTACACATATGTCTAGAAATATCTCTTCAATATCTCAAATGTGTATTTCGTGGAATTTCATTTCCTTTTCTAGTTTATGATATATCTTTGTTTTAAGCAGCACATGTTTTTTGGTCATGTGCCCTTCAGATTTGTCCTAGTTGTTCTCACTCCACGGGCCACCTTAGAATAAGTTCCATATACCGATGGAAATAACTCTTCAGTAGCTCAAATGTATCTTCGACGGAATTGGATTTCATCACATGTAGCAAAAGTTATGAATATATTTGCAGAAGGATGTTCACAGCCCCCAAAGTCACGATTTTTCCATATTATTTTTTTAATTTTGGTATTTTATTAAAATTTATTTATTTTATACCCATGTACAATTCCATTTTCAACTAGGTTGTGGGTCAACTACAAACCCATGGTTATGGATCAACCACACAAAACTCTTCTCTTCATTGGGTATTTTCATATTGTAATCATAATGGTACAATAATGGGGTTTCTCTTTTTAGCATGGGTCAAATGAAGGGGACCATCATTTTCTAATGGGGGAGGAATGATCCGAATTTTAGGGGGTAGATGGTCTAAATTTGGATGCAAAATTCATAAATATATAAAGCTAATAGAATGTCCACGTGGATCAAGGAGATGTCCACCTCCTCATTAATTTATTGGGATAACATGTTTCCCATATGGGTCAAAGAGAGTCCCACCTCTCCATTATTTTATTGGATTTTATTTTCCACTACTTAGTTAGTTGGGTAGTTAGATCTAATATTATAATAATAGAGACTCATTTAATGATCTCTTTCCAGTATTGTATCAGGTTTTATTTTTCACTACTTAGTTAGTTGGGTAGTTAGATCTATTATACTAATAATAGAGACTCATTTAATGAGTTATTTTTAACTTTGTCCAATGGACCATTTTGTAATGCTATATAAGGGCATAGAAAGCATTCTCATAATACCAAATTACTCATTTTGGCTTCTCTCATATTTTGTATTGTTCATTGTGATATTAATTAGCTCTAAGTGATTTACTAGCAATTAGTTTTAGAGGTGAGGCTCTTATTTGAGCCTCACCTCCCAAGTACTTCATTTACATGTTTTGTTTTTGTCCATGTTTTTTTTTCATGCAAATCGACACTTCTAAGATCCTCCTCTCCCGGAATTCAAGCCATCCATATCTCTGCCCCCAAGATCTGGATCATATAATGGGTTTGAAAAGGAACTCTTGGTCTACCTTCCAGTGGTTATATTGTTCTAAAGGTAGTGTGGGCGCATAACCTATTAGAATATTTCAATGTGCTCATTTTAACATAGACTATATCACTATTATCATGCAACCATAATCATGCAAACACCCTGATCACCTTAAAATTTGCTAGATAGAATGATTCTGAAAATCCATACTAGAACCAACAGATAAACCCTAGTTGCAGTAGCAGCACGAGATGGAACCAGAAAACACCATCCAATTGTAGCAACAACAAAAGACAAGGACAATAATCAAGTGCAGCAGTTGCATTTTCACTTCTTAGGATACCACCAAGAATATCATAATACCACCAAGAACGTCATCAAGAATACCACCAAGAATGTCATCAAGAATACCACCAAGAAACACTAGAAGGTAGGGTGCATATCTTAGGCTAGATAGTGCTAGATAGAAATACCAAGAAACACCCCAAATGATCCACCTTCCTTTATTGCAGTTTCATCTCCAAACGTGCGCTACACCTTTCTGAGAAAGTGGGTGAGGTAAGTATGTACAAATGAGCTAGATAACCTCCTATTTATAGTGGTTCTTGTCATCTATCTAGGTTGACTTGTCTTTCTAGAGGGTAATCCTTTAATATTATTTATTTTAATGAGTCGACTTGTCTTCTAGAGTTTTTACACATATGTTTAGGGTTTCTCTTGATTTTGGAATATTATATTCTAGTTAAAGGTTACA
>SNQJ01S0208484.1:1311-12535 GCA_010110895.2 Picea sitchensis | reverse complement strand
TTATTAATATTATTTAGTATTTCAATAATTTAATAAAACATTTAAATATTTAATTAAATATTTAGATAATTAATATTATCCTAAACAATTTCTTTTCTTAACTTTGAATACTTAGATAATATAGTGTAATCGAAAGCAATATATTTTCTTAAATTTATAGTTATATGCAAACCTCAACCATATCAATCTATCAAACAAGTTTAAATTTTTTTCAAAGTACTTTTTAAAATTGAAATACAAATAACATTATTAACCTCGTGAAAAGCAAGGAGAATAATAAAATCCAAAAAATAATACATTAAAAAAAATTAATAATAACCATGAATGATTATTGTGTGTTCGTGTATTATGTTTTTGTGTATAATACTTCCAACATTTTCATTAATGTATTGTATTTAGTTGTCTTTGTTGTCAACTAAATCATTAAGTTGTCCTTTATTGTTGTATTGTATAAATAAGTTTGAATTTATATAGAAAATTTGATCATTAAAATTATTAATTTAATAATCAAATTGTATTTTACAAAGTTTATAAATAATTTTTTAACTTTGAGAATTTTGTAAACAATTTATTAAATGTTTATACATTAAAATTTAAAATTTAAACTTTTTTATGTTAGTAAAACTCTAAAAAAAAAAAAAAAGTTTTACAATTTAACAAATTTTATAAATAAATTTTTAAAACTCCTTTTTTATCTTAAAAACTGAATATCTAGATTAGCCATCAAATATCATGTATTTGAAAAATATTTCTTTCAATCAAAAAATGATTTCTTATTTTTTTTTCCTTTAATTATTAAACTAAAGAATAAAATAAAATATCTAACTTTTACATCATAAAGATTTTTAAAATACATAATAAATCCAAAATTAAAATAAAAAAAATAAAAATAAAAAGACTAAACTTTATCATACAATTAATACAAATACTTAATAAACTAAATTTCATAATACAAATACTTAATAAACTAAACTTTATCATACAATTACTTAATAAACTAAATTTCATAATACAAATACTTAATAAACTAAATTTCATAATACAAATATATCCATAAACACTTTAATACATTGTATATACCCAAACCCCAAGTGCTCAATTCTCCTTCAGTGATATTCCTCTATACTTTATTTAATATTTAAATTCACAAATATACAAATATATAAAAAGTTGTCTTAATTTTATTCATCTTGATGATATTTTTAATCGTTTGTTTTCTTAATAACGTAATTGTAAATAACTCACCTACAAAATGTTAAAAGTTATAACACTAAGAAATTTTTAAAAATACATTAATGAGATCTCTTTTCTTGGTATTTTTCACATAACGATCAGTTTGAACAATAATTTAACTACTCAAAGTTTAAATCATAAGTAAGAGACTTAAATATCTTAATTTTTTAATTTATGACTTGGTGAATAATTTATAAATTTATTAAAATTTAATATTAAAACATTATATATATAAAGATGAGAAATGACAGCTCAACATGACCGTCTAAGTAACTGTAAAAGAAATTCAATTTTCACAACAAACAAACGCATTGAATTTATATATATAATTTCAAATATGATCCCCACTAATAATAAGACTTCGGTTCGTAATTTCTCCACTATAATCATTTCAAGTTTTGGAGATTGACTTGTGTTTGCAATTTCTCCACTATAATCATTTCCAGTTTTGGAGATTCAAATTCCACCGTTGGGTTTTATGGGCCACAACTTTCTTTCACTGCTGTTTTAGCGAAGATGCGGTGCAAATTGTGCCAGTTTTTTTGCATCTATTCAGTGAGTATTTTTGCGTTTTATATTTGTCCGACGTATTATCTGCTCAAACAACTTCTCGAATCGGCTCTCATTCCCGGTGTCTATGTGGTCATATGGGATCAATGGTGCTCACCCTCACCAAATGCATGTTCGATGCCATGCTCACGGATAAACCAGGGAGTAGAAGTCTTTTAACGTCAAGATCCGCTCCAGCCACTATATCAAACGAGTGATGACGATACCTCAACAACGACTGTCACTTTAGACACCAGTCTATGAGCATTTTTTCATCTTCAAAGAAATGTTTACTGCCTTATTCATCTGCAACAACCCCAGTAACCACAAATTTGAGAGAATCGATGGATGACGCAGCTTCCATTTCATGCATTTTGGTTATTAAGGTTTTAAACCCTAATCTGCTCTGGAATAATGCAGTGTTCAGTTAGTGACAATCTAGCCTTGCAAATAAATCCTTTATAATAGCTGGAATTGTTTAATGGCCTGGGCGAAGAACGTAACAAGACTATGAGGAATTGTTTAATGGCCTGGGCGAAGAACGTAACAAGACTATGAGGATATGCATATGCGTCATCTCCAGCACTTGGCAAAGGGGTACAACAAGTTCACAAGCTCCAATTCGGCATCACTCCCAAGAGTGATCATCTGATACATTTCCTTCAACTTCAGTGAAATAGAATGAAGCTTGCCAAGATATCACTTAAGTCTTGGTGCAGTTGATCAAACCTATCAACAGAATATGAGTCACTTTGTTCTTAATGTTTCTGAGAAGATGAAGTCCTAAGGGAGGCCTCATCAAGTGTTGCACTCCACTTTTAAATACTCACTGTGAAACCCTAAAGCTTTCCTTCATCAATGCCTCCTGCCATTGCTGTTTTCAGAATCTCCTGCAACCATTAAATGATCTATTCAGAGTCTTTTAGCAAAAAAGAGGAGGCCCCAAGCCATTGCTGTTTTCAGAATCTCCTGCAACCATTAAATGATTTATTCAGAATCTTTTAGCAAAAAATAGGAGGCACCAAAGTCCCAAGATCTTTTCTTTGATATTATTACCTTCACCTCTTGCAAAATAAGCTCTCTGTAAACATGATCTATATTTAATTTGAGAAACACTTCAATTCCACACATACCCAGCAAGAACACCATCAAAAAATCTGATAGTAGTGTTATCAAAATAAACCGGGAAAAGGATATAATCCATCCCATCTCCATCGCTTCTCCCTGCATGTTCTTTTATTGTCATTGCTTCTCCCTGCATGTTCTTTTATTGCCATTATTATGTTTGTGACAATCTAAACATCATTTCGAAATAGGTCTTCAAATAAAATTTTGCTCTTGTATTTCCAGATTTCCCAAAGAAAGGGAATATATCTTGTATTTCCAGATTTCCCAAAGAAAGGGAATATATCTTGTATTTCCAGATTTCCCAAAGAAAGGGAATATATCTCAGATTGAGGTATGATGTAAACCATTTCAGCAGATTATCCTATAAGGATGTACAACCCCAAATACCCGAAATCTTTAGCATACTGAAAATAACTTGTCAAGTTCTCTGTCTATATTCACACTCGATGAATAAATGTAAGAAAGTCTCTTCATTTTTAAAACAAAAGATGCACACCGAAGGGCCTACCCCTCCCCTTCGCCTATAGTTTTCGCATGTGAGGATATAATCCTTCACACAAAGAGAAATAAACATGATAATTTTTTCAGGAATCTTAATTTTCCAAATAGCCTTATACCACCAAGTAATATCATCCGAAAGGTTCTGATAAACAAGAGCATCATATGCTAGAACGACTGTCGCAACATGAGGCTCTTTTCCATGACCAGACTATTCTATCATTTTCATTCGACAGATTTATTCCAATACAGTGAAGCGTGGTATGGAAATCTGACCATTCTAACGTTAAGTCACGTGTAAGTCCAAGGTCTTAAGCCTCGAGCCAAGCTTGAGATGCATCATGAGAGGAATTTGATGGAGAAGAAACCTGAGTAATGGATAAGATTTGTAATCCATTGAGATGATGTATTAAAGAATTTGATAGTTTGCACACCGAATTGCAAACAATGAATGGATCGAGGCCTATCATGGCCCTCTTACCACACCCTACCGACCATGCCAACCACTTTTTAATTAGAGGGATAGAGCCTAGGAAGTTTTTCCATATGTTTGATGTCACATGGAAGATATATGATTATGAGTGCAGCCAAGAAATCACATCTTTGCCTTTTAAATATTTTTTCCTCGTGACCGAACTCCACAGTCTAGAACCAAAAAATTCCCTCTAGCAAGATTTTGCTGACATATCTTGTGCAAACCAGAATAGGTTTCGGATACCCCAACCCCATCGAGCTTTGGGTCTTGCAATATTACTCCAACTAGCCAAGTGTAGGCCACTACATTTCTTTGCTCCCCTCCATATGAACCCTAAGATAAGTTGTTGGATCTTGTTTATAATCGAAAAATGGACCTTTGACAAGACTAATCTACCTCCACACGATAACCATCAATAAGTCCAGTGTCCAATATTTTTCTCCATTCTTTGAATCAACCACATCCAATCATTAACCCTATACTCATTTGGTTTAAGAAAGAAACCCAGATATTTTATACTTCCTCCAGATTGTGGAGTTGGATATTAAAATCCTCCTTTAACCTTTGTTCTAAGTGGGAATCAATATTTTGACCAAGAAAACATGATTTATGACAATTAACATCCATACCCTAGGAATCAATATTTTGAGCAAGAAAACATGATTTATGACAATTAACATCCATACCCTACGCCAAGCAAAGGACAGATAAAAGAGATTTAAAAGAAATCCATTCTTCATACTTCCCCATACCCAGAATAAGTACATCATCTACACAAAAACAAATGGTATATGATAACTCTTGTGGCCACCTTTATGCCTTAGAATTTACCCTCCGAATAAGATTTCTTCAGATTTCTACTGAGACTTTCCACTATAAAAAGGAATAGAAGTGGTGAAAGAGGGCATCCCTTCCTCAATCCTCGATGACTTTTTAAAAACTATGTTGGAGAACCGTTTAACAAGATTGCAAAGTTGGCATGCCATTATCCACTCGGTGACCTCCCATTTCAAACCAATCTGAATCAACATTAACCTAAGAAAATTCCAACTCACCTTATCATATGCCTTCTTTAAATCCAATTTAAGTATGATCGAATTCAATTTCTTTTTCTTAGCAGTATGCATTCATTCTTGTGCTATCCCCACAACATCAAAAATCATTATGTTTTTAAGGAAACCGAACTGTTTAACTGAAATAGAGGAAGCCAACTTATCCTTTATCCTGGTATCTATGATTTTTGTAATGACTTTATAAACATAATTACAAAGGGAAATAGGTGTTTATTCACTTTGGGGATGAGGGTAATAAAAGTAGCATTCAATGCTTCAGGAATATGTCCTTTGGCCCTAGATTCCTCTATAGCCCCTAGTAATTCCTTTCCCATGAGGTCAAAGAAGAAATGAAACAATTCCTATGACCACCCATTTGGCCCAAGACTTTTTTCCCTAAGCATCCTGCTAACCACTTCTTCCACTTCCTTAAGAGTGACAAATTTTCCTATATCATCATTTTCATCATCTGTAAAAAAACCTAAGAACCTCTTTAATTACATTGATTTGATTGAATGTGTCTTCGGGTCTGATTTCTTTATATTAAGCTTTAAAATGATTGTAGGCTACCACACTAGTCCCTTTATAAGATGATTTAATTCTACCATCTTCATCTGACAAATTTGTGGAAGAATTTTGTGTTTCTATCCCCTTTCTCAATCCATATTGCCCGACCTCTTAGTCTTCAAGTGGCCTCTTCTATTTCCAAGATCCTTTCCTTTCTTTGTTTTAAAGAAATTAGGAGGGACAAATCTATAGGTGTGAAAATCTGTGTAGGACACCTCTCAAAGACTTGTGTCATATTTTATTCAATGTCCTTTAGTTCAAAGTGTAATTTGTTATTTTTGTTCACTTTCCATTGAATAACCACTTCCTTCAATTTCCTCATCTTAGCACCAAGTATAATTATAGGAGAAGGATCCTTCCAACTTTCCATACACTGCCAAATGGCTCGAATGAAAAGTATTAAATCTTCAGCCAAGAACAGTTGAACTTAAAAGGAGGGGCCGATTTGTGGGCAGTTTCTTCAATTTGCAGACAGATCAAATTGTGATCCGATAGAGTTGAATTAACAACCCATGATCTAGTATTTTTCAAACCACCCAGAAAACTTCCATTCAAAAAGAACTTGTCAAGTCTTTTAGAGATTCCATCCAAACTCGATCGATCATTTCTCCAAGTGAACGCCAAGTGGCTTGGTTGAAGGTCCACCAACCCTACATAAGTGAACATATCGGAGAAATATTCAGACAATGGGTCAACTCTAGCCAGAGATCCCCACACCTCCTAAGATGACAGAGTTAAATTTAGATGACCTCCCATAATTAAAATTTCCTATTTCAGAAAACCACAATAGGGGTTTCAAGAAAGACTCTCTATCCTTATAAGGAGCATAACAGTTGAGAAATTTCACACTGTGTGATATGTCTTTGATCCTACCTTCTGGCAGAATCCCTAGAAAAGATTCCTTATCAAAATGTTTTGTCTGAAGGTGATCTGAGAGGGAAATCGAAGCTCCACACTACATGTCCAGGGAGTAGGGTGCTACATACGGGCTTTGAATTTTGAAAGAGCAATTTGATTTTAAATGACGAGTGTGCCAACATTGGTGACAATGAAACGAATCCCTCCAGTAATCCACTGCTTGGCGGAAGGTGGAATCACCTATCAATATTTCTATTTCATCAGGCAGTCTAACGTCCAGGTCAACCTCAACTAAGACCCGAGATAAACGCGTGTTGTTCTAGCAGAGAACCTGGTCATAAAAAAAACAAATGTCCCACTGAGTTTGCAACAGCTTGGAACATTCTTGAAGACCAGAAATCTATGGGGAAATCATGGAGAAACATCCAAAGATATCTCTTAGTGAAAGATTCAGAGAAGTGGTTGAATACTGGAGTCTAACGCTTGAACATAAGTATGACTCGCCCAATGATCCAGGGAGAATCCAATATTTTCAATAAATCACCCTTAGTCAGAAAGTGAAATACAATCCAGTGATTGGAAAGGAGACTAAACAGAGGGAAGTATCCCACTAAGGGCTTCCAATATTTGTAGATCTAGTCAAGCAAATGTGCCTTATGCATATTGGTGTAGTAAAAATTACCTACTAGAGCCTTTGTAGCTAAGATGGATACCCTGTCCATAGCCACATCACTACCAAGAATACAGTCAGGTTTAGACTCCCGAACCCACTAGCATTTTCTTTTCCGATGACTACGAGATAAACCACCAGCGGATCTATTCAGACCTGTGCCTCTACCGCGCAGACATGGATTTCTCTCAAAGACATCCTCAGAACTATCACAGGGAGGAGAGAAGAGGTTAGAAATTCCCCCATCCAACGAGCTAGAGGCGTCAAGGCACTTTTCCCCACATGAATGTGTGCTCTTCATGTGGTCCTCCCTAGATTTGCTCCACCTCTACTAGCTAGCGAGACCCTATTGTCAAATGGACGAGATAGATGGAGGGGAGAAGGTGATGGATCTGACTCCCGAGATGATTGTCCCAAACAATTGTACATAATATTATATGTGTTTTCAAAGAGAAATAATCCTTCCTTGGCCCACAAATCATCCTCGTCAGCCCACACCAAGTCCACGGAATCTACCATATATGCAAAAGTGTGGACGATCTACCACCTAGGATCTATATCCTAAGCTAGTAAACACGAAGATTTTGTAGCACAGATTTTGCTAAGACTAATCTACCTGCCAAGGATAACCATCGATAAGTCCAGTGTCCAATATTTTTCTCCACCTTTTTGATCAACCACATCCAATCACTAACCCTGTACTCATTTGGTTTAATAAAGAAACCTAAATATTTCACACCTTCCTCCAGATTGTGTAGATGGATATTAAAATCCTCCTTTAACCTTTGTTCCAGGTGGGAATCAATATTTTGAGAAAGAAAACATGATTTATTACGATTAACATGCATACCTGAGGCCAAGCAAAAGCTAGATAAAAGAGATTTAAAAGAAATCCAATCTTCATACTTCCCCATACCCAGAATAAGTACATCATCTACAAAAAATAAATGGGATATGATAACTCATGTGGCCACCTTTATGCCTTGAAATTTACCCTCCGAACAATCTTTATTCACAAGTCTACTGATACTTTCCACTATAAAAAGGAATAGAAGTGGTGAAATAGGGAATCCCTTCCTCAACCCTCGATGACTTTTAAAAAACTATGTTGGAGAATCGTTTAACAAGATTGCAAAGTTGGCACTAGAAACACATGCCATTATCCACTGGGTGACCTCCCATTTCAAACCAATCTGAATCAGCATTAACCTAAGAAAATTCCAACTCACCTTATCATATGCCTTCTTTAAATCCAATTTAAGTATGATCGAATTCAATTTCTTTATCTTAACAGTATGCATACATTCTTGTGCTATCCCCATAGCATAAAAAATTAATCTGTCTTTAAGGAAACTGAATTGTTCAACTGAAATACAGGAATCCAACTTATCATTTATCCTAGTATCTATGATTTTTGTAATGACTTTATAAAAAAATTTACAAAGGGAAATAGGTATGTAGTCATTGAAAGAGACAGTTGTATTCACTTTGGGGATGAGGGTAGTAAACGTAGCATTCAATGCTTCATGAATATTTCCTTTGGCCCTAGATTCCTCTATAGCCCCTAGTAATTCCTTTCCCATGAGGTCAAATAAGAAATGAAACAATTCATGTGACCACCCATCTGGCCCGGGACTTTTGTCCCTAGGCATCCTCCTAACCACTTCTTCCACTTCCTTAAGAGTGACATTTTTTCCTATATCGTCACTTTCATCATCTATAAAAAAACCTGGGAAGCTCTTTAATTACATTTATTTGATTGAATGTGTCCTCGGGTCCAATTTCTTTATACTAATCTTTAAAATGATTGTAGGCTACCGCACTAATCTCTTTATAATATGATTTAATTCTACCATCTTCATCTAAAATATCCCAGATAGTATTCTGGCTCCTTCTGTGCATAACAAATATGTGGAATAATTTTGTGTTTCTATCCCCTTTCTCAAGCCATATTGCCCCGCTTATTAGTATCTAGGTGGCCTCTTATATTTCCAAGATCTTTTCCTTTCTTTTTTTTAAAGAACTTAGGAGGGACAAATATATAGGTGTGAAAAACTTTGTAGGACACCTCTCAAAGAATTATGTCATCTTTTGTTCAATGTCCTTCAGTTCAGAGTGTAATTTGTTCATTTTGTTCACTTGCCACTGAATAACCGCTTCCTTTAATTTCCTCAGCTTAGCACCAAGTAGAATTATAGGGGATGCATCCTTCCAACTTTCCATAGAATGACAAATGACTCGAATGAAAAGTATAAAATTTGGATTAGTCAGACAAGAAATTTTGAACTTAAAAGGAGGGGGCAGCTTGTGGGAAATTTCTTCAATTTGCAGACAGATCGGATTGTGATCCGATAGATTTGAATTAACAACCCATGATCTAGTATTTTTCAAACCACCGAGAAAACTTTCATTCACAAAGAACCTCTCAAGTATGTTATCGATTCCATCCAAACCCGATCGATCATTTCTCCAAGTGGGCGCCAAGTGGCTTGGATGAAGGTCCACCAACCCTACATAAGTGAACATATTGGAGAAATATTCAGACAATGGGTCAACTCTAGCCAGAGATCCCCACACCTCCTGAGATGACAAAGTTAAATTTAGGTGACCTCCCATAATTAAACTTTCCTCTTTCAGAAAACCACAATCTACCAGGGGTTGCCAGAAAG
This sequence comes from Picea sitchensis, assembly GCA_010110895.2. Lineage (NCBI taxonomy): Eukaryota > Viridiplantae > Streptophyta > Pinopsida > Pinales > Pinaceae > Picea > Picea sitchensis. The sequence goes on along the minus strand of SNQJ01S0208484.1, from coordinate 2,836 downwards.
ACTCTATATCCTTATAAGGAGCATATCAGTTGAGAAATTTCACATTGTGTGATATGTCTTTGATCCTACCTTCCAGTAGAATCCCCGGAAATGATTCCTTATCAAAATGTTTTGTCTGAAGGTGATCTGAGAGGGAAATCGAAGCTCCACACTGCATGTCCAGGGAGCAGGGTGCTACATCCGGTCATGGTCCTCTTCACGTGGTCCTCGAATTTTCCCCACCTCTACTAGCCAGTGAGACCCTATTGTTAGATGGACGGGATAGATAGAGGGGAGAAGGCGATGGATCTGACTCCTGAGACAATTGCCGCAAACAATAATACATAAGACAATATGTTTCATCAGAGAGGAATAATCCTTCCTTGGCCCACAACTCATCCTCTTCATCCCACGCCAAGTCCACCGAATCTACCATATCTACAAAAGTGTGGACGATCTACCACCTAGGGTCTATACCCTACCGAGGTTCTCGACTGAAGTGTCCACCCCTACAGCATCTCAGACGCCCTAACCTGCAGAAACCCTAAATCCTTCTTTCTACGCATAATTTAGAATCTTACCTTACCTTTGTAGAAAAATCCTCCTAGTTAATAGCTTTTTGGACTTGAATATATTCCATTTTTAATGTTTTTTTATTAGAAAGATTTAACGAACCGGGCTAATTTTTTTTTGAAGTGAAACTTGCATGCAATTTTAACCATGGCCTTTATGTTCCAACAATCTATTAAATGCAAATATAATTTCTTTTCCAACACTTTATATTTAGTAACATGATAAGTTTATTAAATGTTGATTAATACTACCCATTAATGTCATTTATTAGGAGTTCAATTTTTCTTTATTACTTTTATTATATTTGAGACTTTTTATATATATATATAGCTTTCTTTATTACTTTTATTATGATTTGGTTTTAAGTTTTGGTTTGGTTAAATAAGATTTTATTTGGTAGGTTTTAAATACTCTATTTAAAATTCATTATTACCAATAGACTTTGCTACATAGGGTTTATGATGAATATGATAACATTACATAGGTAAAATGCATGAGTTAAAGCTTTATGTTCAACATCATAATTATGAACAAGAATAAATGATCCATGAATCCATGAATGGATGATATTGAAGATAATAGAAAAGTGCCATTAAAATAAGGTTTGCTTCAAAATAATCAAATAGAAGTTAAATGACAAAGATTAACAAAATTTGAAAAAAATTTAGAGGAACATTTTTTAGCTGGATACATATTCTACCTATTGCAACCTCAACATAATGATGATTGCATTCAAAAGGAGATATTATTCTAATTAATTACCTACATTGATGATGATTTTGGCATCCATAGGAAATTGACTTGGAAATAATGGAGATGTTATCTAGTTGTTAGCACCAGTAATAAGCGCGGGTTATAAGCGCCAGTTAGAAGAGTCAGTTCATTGTTAAGAGTCAGTTGTCTAGTTGTCTTTTGCTTTGCATGTAGCCGACTCACGAGAGTCTTTTCCTATATAAGGATGTAATCCGTCTTC
>SNQJ01S0208483.1:0-16171 GCA_010110895.2 Picea sitchensis | reverse complement strand
TCTGTTAAGAGGTAGTTAGTCTTCAATGTGTGTCAATCATTTCAATTAGCAATGAGTTCATAAAAGTTTGGTGATCGGAAACAGGTGCTGAAGATTCCTGCTTTGGGAATAGGGTCATGTTCTCTGGTTATAGAATAGTTGGTATTTCCTTTGGGTAAGGGCATGTAGAGTGTGTTTCAATTCCTGCAAGTGTGGTAGTATAAATTTCAATTTCTGCAAGTATGGTAGTGTAAATTTCAAGTCTCGCAACTGTGAAGAGTGTTTTTCATGTGTTTCAGCAAGAGTGGTTTGTTTCAAGAGTGTTTCAGCAAGTGTGATTTTCAGATTTTCATTTTGATTTGGGTGTTGTAAGAATCCCTTCTTTTTAACATGGTTTAACTATGAGTATAAGCTTGGAACAACTCACTCAGATCCTTGCGGAAGCCGGGATTTCCTCTTCTCTGGAAGAGAAGATCTTGATAGTAGCCGAGAGCTTAATTACTCCTCCAAAAACAGACGATGAATCAACACATGAAGAATGCGAACAGGAGGAGGAGGAGGACAATGAGGAGCTGCAGCATGATCTGAGTGAGACAAATTACACCTACGAGAGCCTCATCGAACGATGGTTTCAAGCAGGTACTAGGTTAGAGTCATTTAGTTTTTCTTTCTGTTTTGATAATTTAGAGTTTCAGCAGTTTTCCGATTATCATTTGTATATTTATGTATATTTCCGATTATCATTTGTGAAATTGAAATCATTTGTATATCATTTATGGATAATTTAGAGTTTCAGCAGTTTTTGGATATGATTATGAGATCATTTATAAGAAAGGCAAAGACAATGTGGTTGCAGATGCACTTTCCCAAAAATATGAAGATGAAGGATCCCTTTTTTCTCTTTCATTCATTGTACCAGATTGTCTCCAAGCCATTCGCCAGGAATGGCTACAAGATCCCAAAAGTTCGCAGTTGATCCAACAATTGCAATCCAATGCTCCAACTTCCCCAGGGTACTCTTGGCTCCATGAGGAAATTCGATACAAAGGACGTTTGTATTTAAGTAAACAATCAAAGCTTAAATCCATGGTACTTTTTGAGCTTCATGCTACACCCACAGTAGGGCACTCCGGGTTCACCAAAACCTATGACAAGGTCAAACGTTCCTTTTTCTGGGATGGTATGAAATAGGACATTCGTAATTTTGTAGCTGAATGTGACATGTGTCAACGCAACAAGGGAGAAACAGTCAAATCGTTGGGCACACTACAACTGCTCCCGATTCCACCTACTATTTGGAAGGATATCTCTATGGATTTTATTACCGGCTTACCCAAATTGAGAAATAAATTAGTCATCATGGTGGTTGTTGATCACCTTTCCAAGTATGCTCATTTATGCGCCCTTCAACACCCGTTTACAACATCAACGGTGGCTCAAATCTTCATGGATCAAGTCTTCAAGCTTCATGGCATGCCACACTCTATTGTTTCTGATCGCGACCCAAATTTCACAAGAAAATTTTGGCAAGAACTGTTCAAGATACAAGGCACATAATTGCATCTCAGCACAACTTATCATCCCCAGACTGATGGCCAAATGAAAGTTGTCAACAAGTGTTTGGAAAAATATTCGAGGTGTTTTTCCTCGGAAAAGAAAAATCAGTGGGCTCAATGGTTACCCCTAGCTGAATGGTGGTACAACACTTCATACCATACGACTACACACATGACTCCTTTTGAAGCGATATATGGACAAAAGCCACCTTCAGTTCTCTCATACTTACCAGGTGCCTCGAAGGTCTAGGTAGATGGCCTAACAATTTTAGCTTGAGAGGATATTCTCCATACCCTCAAAGAGAATTTGGTCATGGCACAGAATCTCATGAAGCAACAAGCAGATCAAGGTCTCTCTGAACGTCAATTTGTAGAAGGGGATCAGGTGTTTCTTTGACTGCAACCTTACAAGAAAACTTCCCTCAAGGCCGAGCATTGTCAGAAGCTAGCGCCCAAATTTTATGGTCCTTATACCATGCTCAAGCGTGTGGGACAAGTCGCCTATCAGTTAGCTTTGCCCATCCATTCGAAGCTACATCCTGTTTTTCATGTTTCATGCTTTAAGAAAGTGATTGGAGCTAAGTGCCAAATTCAAACCAACCTTCCAGAGTTAGCTGAAGAAGGATCCATTTGGCTACAACTAGAAGCAGTTTTGGACTAGCGTGAGCGTCGCCTCCGTCAGAGAACCATCAAGGAAGTGCTAGTCCAATGGAAAGATACAACGCCAACAGATGCAACTTGGGAACCAGCTACCATTCTGCAACAATTTCCTCATCTCAAGCCTTGAGGACAAGGCTGTTTTTAAGGGGGCGGACATGTTAGGGTCGTAAACTGCACATAGGTAGAACAATATATTCGGATGTAATAAAGGAAAATATTAATAAGGCCTTTCAATAAAATAGAATAAGGCGGATGTAAGAAGACCTAATAGAAGCTTACGCTTCTAGAAGGATCTTCCTCTAGATGCTTCTTTTTATTATAAATAGGAGTCGAGGGTATGAGAACCCTAGCTTGGATATTATTGTAATAGAGCTCTGCTCAACTGGAGGTTGCCCCCTCGAAGAGGCCCGTGAACATTGATTTCAGATTTAAAGTGCTATTTCTGTTGTTATTCTTATATCATTTCAGTGTTATTGTGGTGAATGTTCTGGTTATATTGTTGTTATTCTGCCATTACTAGCATATTATTTCAGTTCTTCATACATTTTATATCTGGTATATTAGGTTTCCTCTTCTGGCTAATATATTTCTCTAACTTACAAATTATTTCTATGGTTGCTAGTTTGTGCCTTTCCTAAAAAATTGTGGCTAACTGCTAGGCTTCAGTTTTCTTCCTCTGGCTTTGTGGGTGGTGGTTTATTTGCAAAGGTGGCTAAAGGTCTTCCTCAACATGTAAATGGTGTCTCTAGGTCCACCCTTTCCATTATTTGGACTTTTTATGTTCCCATATGACTTGAAGTTGCATGATGTATCTGTCGAGCTACAGATATACCATGTAAATCAACATTTAATTGTCAACCCGGGAAGGTAGACTTAGAGGAACCAGAACAGGAAATGCAGGGCTGAAGAGGGGGTTTAAAGGATGCCAAGCTACTCTCTGAACTGCTAAAAGAAACTCACTGAAAGAAGCTACTGTACTCTACTCTGTACTACCTGGTACTAACCGGTACTGTTATGTATATGCATGTAAAAGATAAACTGAAAACAACTAAGTTCTTGCTACTTATCACTCCACACAACTCAACAACCATCCTATGAAACTTTCTATTGCAATCAAAAGAAACTTCTTTATCTCATGAGATATCAGACTAGTTCCTGAATGTTAGGTAGTCTAAATGTGAAAACTGAAGGAATGAAATCAATGGCTGGAAAGATAATGCTAAACCCTTGGTTGTAATGAAATGAAATACTACTTCTATCAAACCAGCTGAGTAAGAAGCTAGAAAGATGAGAATCTGGAAATATGAAATCTGTAAGCTAAAAGTAGCTCTGTTTCCATCCAGAATTTTGCCTTCTCATCAACGGTATCGGCTTCTCTAAATCAACACGTACTGGCAAATAAATAACTCACCGCTAAAATGGAAAGACAGGAAATCGTGTTAATGAAACTTAACTATTTTATTAAAAGATAAGGACAATACAACACTTGGAGACCTCCATTCCTCTACCTAATGAGTCTTGTCTCACCTATATCATCTCCAGGAGCATAACAACTCTATCACATTTCAGACCCCCCATGGCTCCTCATCCTTTCTTTTCTCGACATAGCCTCCGCGTTTCCAACCCTCGCGGCAATCTAAAGTGGCTTTGCCCTAGATGGTCAATGGAGTTACAAAATGATTCGAGGAGATCAAGGAGGATGAACTTACACGTTTTATAATCAAGCGCTTCCAAGTGCTGTATTCGTGTCGTGAGATTACATAGACTTTGACAAATGGTTTCCCTGCGTTATGCACGAATTTAGATACTTGATGCCAGCTATTGAGTTCTCAAACAAGAATTTTCCCCCCTGCGTTACACATGCACCAGTTTATGAGTGCGTTACACATGCACGGGTTTATGAAGTGGCAGAGGGCGCAAACTATTTTGTCAAGGAAAGGTCCAGTTGTAGAGATTCTTCCTCAAATCGTAGAGTACTCTGTCAGAGTCAAATTGATCTTGGCATTTTGCATATTGCCCAATAAATGCAGAAACTGAAGTAAATGATGAGTTTAACCATTTGCACATCTTGGATACTATTGCCGAAAGCATTCCCAAACAAAACACAAACACCTGCATTCCTCCACTAGTACTACCGGGGATAACAATAACCCATGTCTTTTTGCAAACCCTTTAGCAACTTCAACATCATCAGAAGCACCGGTTGGTAACTTTGCTCCCGAGATAGATTACTCCTTGTCTTCCCTTTACAACATTTTACCAAGATGTGACAGTGCATTCACATTATATCTTTGTTTTAAACCCTTTCCTTCACCCATTTAGGGCCAAGCTCCAGTGAATCTGAGCAAGCTTTTGTTCAATGATTGAAGCACATATTGGGATATTATCTTGTGTTTTGAGTGGTTGTGCTCCAAGGCCCATATATGTGTAACAAAATATGAATAACACAGAAAGAATTCCATTTGCTTAACAAAAGTCTTGAGGAGAGTAAACAATGTCTTCAAGACCAGCAAGAAAATGTTATGGAAATCCAGACCCAACATCCCCATGCTCATTGCTTTTTTGCATTGTCTCAATGCAGAAGCAGATTCACCCTCTTTAACAGCGGCATGGTAATAGAATATTCGCAGTCCGGGGCTGTCCATATTGATTAATAAGGCTAGCTGAGAAGAACCCACACTCACGAGCATATCATCAACTATCCAATTTCCATATCAAACCTTCGAACCTTAAGTACAGGCAAATTTAAGCCGTTGATATACGTAGTGGGTCTTGGCTGGTACTGAATGCTGATGTAGTAAGCTCTGTTAGTATCAACATTATGTTAAAGAAACAAATATACCAGGAATGGCGCCAACATTTAAACTCTTGATGGCCACATCCAAAACCCAGGAAAACAAATAGCCTAACCAATGCACAAATACTTCATCATTATCGCCATTCCATTGTTACCTTTGAGTGATACATTAGTAAGATTTGGGAACACCTCGTTTAGTGGCAGCTACCACATAAAATTTTGGGGAGCATGATATACGAAGGTAGTAGTGATGACAAAATGGATGCATAGTGTTGTAATGATATCAAAAGAGTGCCACAACATATGAGTGAGGTTTTGCAAGAATCATAAGAAGAAGACTTCATGAGCATGAAAACCCTTAGCAACCCAATCATGAAATCAACCAAGAATCTGCAATAAAATATATCAAATCAGAGATGAAGATTATACGAGTCATCATATGGTTCGAGTGAGATGAGATAAGACTCTGTCTGAGTGAGCTAGAACATTCTTAATTATGGAGAGTCCTCATCATATATGTCCACCTCAAATCAAAGAATACTGCATTTCTAATACAATGATCGCCTGAACCTTCTAAAAATTATTTGTCATTAAAATAAAAAGAGAATTAGAGATGACCATCGTTACTAGACTTATTTGGTTATATGTGTGAAAATATAGATGCGTTTATAAGGTAAGAGATCGAAATAAGGGGTGTAGAAGTGAATGTAGCATGGGGTTTCCCTATTTGAACTAATATCTCTTTTCGTCTATCCACAGGACATTTAGCAACTTTGATGGCATTTGAGTTGATGCTCTTGTAAAATTTCAGCTGCCCTTTGCCTCCATTTGATTGTAAATGGCTATGGCCTTCGTCCAGTTTCAAATTTGTCTTCATCCAACCTAGCCATCAAGTCCGTGCCAAACACTCTTCAATTCATTTTCACTTCCAAAAGTGACCTTACTTGCAGAAGCATTACTCCTTTCATATATTTTTCACATTGGTGATATAGTTTATATACCAATATTGGTGCTTATGGTTGGAAGTTGATTCTCTGATGAGTGGCTTTAAAAGAGCGATACAAGGAAGAATTAATTCTGAGACAATTGGGCTTACAGAATTACACCAATTTTTGCCCCTCCTTGGACTCTGAATCACTTCAGCCCGAGGCATCACAATCATCATCATAGGCTAGATTCAGGAGTTAACGCTCCAGGTCTTCACTGACGTCACTATTTTATAGGTCTCCTTGTTGCTATAAGTAGCACTAATAGAATCAGAAACTCCTGCAGTACCCCTGTGGCATCTCTTGTGCCCTCCCAAAGCCAGACCAGAAGCAAAAATCTTGTGACAGATTGAGAATTCATGGACCCTTGGAGTCTTCTTCCTTGAAAAGGCAGCATGCTGAATTGTCCTTGTTTCATCTCTGGCTTTGGCACAAGAATCCTTAGTTTTCTCCTTTGGAAGAGGCTTGTGGAATTGCTAGGCAGCTGAGAGTCTAATCTAATATTGAGCTCCTTATTAGTAATCTTTTCTTCTAGGCTCTCATTCTCATCATCTATCTGTGTAAAACAACCCTTTACCTTACTGTGGCTAGCCCTGTGGCTTCCCAGAGCCTGATGGCAATGAAAAAACTTATTTCAAGTGGTGCATTTGTGCCTGGACTTCTTAACCTCCTTCCTCATCATCATAGGAATAGCATTTCATCAATTTTCCAACCTTCCCGATGCATTTCAGAGGCTGGGAGGTTTGCCAATATGCTCTGCTTTTATTTGATTGATGATCCTTTTCTTTCCAAGTGCTGCTACTTTAAAATTCAAGATTCTTGTTCTCAACATCTGGAACAAATATTCTGCTGTTGCCATAAATATGGAGGTGATTGTTGACTTACAAAAGAGGCTTAAATGTTGCCTGAACATTTGGAAATGAACTTACCCTGTTTTTGAAATACTCTTTTCTCCTAGAAGTGTTCATTAATTGTTCCTCTCAAGCATTGTAAAGAAACAATTACTATAAAATAATATAAGGTTTAGTTCTATCGATGGTCCATTTCTCATGTATTTATAGCATTTACTCCTGCATGTGTTCCATTATCACCCAATACAAAAATCATATTTACTCCTCTTTTATAGATACTATCAACGATATCAGGTACATTTCCACTTCCACGAGAGACCCCGAGTATATTACCACCTGATAGATGGATACTTTGAAAAGCAATTCTTGATAGTTTTATTTCAGGGAGGTGTTCATAAAAAGTCCACGATATCCATAGAAATACCAATGATATTTTTTCTGGTATATATATGTCTAATCACATCATTCAAACCCGGGAAAAGTCCCCCACAGGTGACAATTGCTTCTTTCACTTCATTAGGATTGAAATAAATCTCTAGTCAAGGCCCAACATGATGTACCCATTGATGCACGAAATTGAAATCAGGGTCAACACACTCTGCTCTTGATGAGGTATTCAACGAACTTTGTGTGGTTGCCTGCGCATTTTCTTCGAGCGTTTGAAACCATATACAAAGTGAATTTGACAACTAGAATATCAGCGAATTATGAATTGGTTCTCGACTTTGACTGATCAAATGTTACTCTAAGCATGTGAATCTCCATAGAGTGAACTATGATAAGCCTGTAAATATGTATAGATCATGCTCACCTAGAATGTGATGATAACCTTGATGAGAAGAATGGTTGCATGTTTATCTCGTGCTTCATTTAAAATTAAAGGTTGTTGGTGATATATGTTTTAGTATACTGAATTCCCACGGTGGTATTGCTGAGATACTCGAGATGATCTGAGGGGGTGAAATTGTTAAGTTGCTTGCAATAATGGAATTACAGAAGTTCAGACTGAGGTGACATGTCACTGTTCAAGTTGCCACTCGAAAGATCGAGTAGTTGTTGTTCATGATTAGGAACACTTTAAGTTTTTATTGGTTATGGAGGCTCTCGAAAAGCCAACTGATCACTTATTTTACTACTTTAGGTTGCCCACATATTCAAGTGGAGGCAAGCTAGCTGACAGCTAAAGTTAGTTTAATCCACGTGCTGTCTTGTTAATTGATGCTCTTTGTGCATGTCGCTGCCAGATTAATTGTGCAAATCATCTTGACCCTCTATCTTCACTCATAAAGGAGATGATGTATGGAATTTGGAAATCCACGGGGTTGTTGTGAAGGTAAAGGAGACCACGAGGAAGCTATAGCATCATGCTTCAATGCAGCTTTGTAGATCATCGGCTGTCACAAGACCTGGAGTAGAGAAATCCTCCATCTAATGCTTTCTACTTTGAACTAGCTCAAAACCTTTGGCTCCTTGATGACATCTGCTTTTGTGTTTTCCTTAAGCCAGTGATATTTATCTAGTAAATGTTTTTCTTATCTCACTGGAAATATTAGAAAGTGTTCTTTTACTAACTGCAATAGCATCTGCCTCAGAAGCAATTCCTGCAGAAATACTTAAAACATGTGGAGATTCATTGGGAGAAGCTAATGCAGACAAAGCTTCAACTGTTCTATCAGCAGAGTGCTTTTTTGCATAGCCAATAGCAGCCGATAAAACCCTCTGAATAGTAGTACTAATTATATGTCCAGTTGTTGCCTCAAAATTGCTTGCACTGAGCCTACTTTCAAAGTCTTCAAAGCTTTGTAGATCACAGAGGCTGGGGAGCCTATCCATGATGGCAATTTCCAATTTATTAATTGCATCTTGTATAAATTCTGGAACACACTTCAGGCAAGTTGCATGAGCTGCATTAACTGTAGCCGTGTCTACTATAAAGTCTAACAGCCTTTGTATATGTGGCCTTTGATCAAGAAACATGTGCTGAAGCTTCAACTTAAGTTGATCCTTATCAGTATCCACTGTATTTTTTCATGATAGTAGGTTCAAGCATGCTGTTATACATAGGGACAGACTGCCCCTGCCTTATATTTTGAATTGGTGTAATTTTATGAACAGATGTGCCATGATATGATTGTGGACATCCTGGCTGAAATTTCTGTCCTTTATTGGCTACAACAAGAATAGATCTCATACCCATGAGGATTGGGCAACAATGTTGAATGTAGCTTGTGTCAATTATACCAAGCACTCTGTCAATGCCTCTACATATCACACTTTTATGATCACCTCCTCTGCAGAAATCTCTTGTATTGTCCATGTTCAATCTACCTTTATGGTCACCGTTTGTTTCTAATATAGGTTTGCTCAGACAAGTACCATCAGATTCAAACATGCCCATGTCCTCGAAGAAGTTGTCTAATGTTGCAAGGATGCATATACTACTTACCCCAAAGTTATTGTTAGATGGATCCTTGATTTCCTATGGCTGATGAAGGTCATCCCAAGTCGGGTGTCTAAGCCCTACTTTGAAAAAGTATGGCTTAGACACCTGACTTGGGATTACCTTCATCAGCCATAGGAAATCAAGGATCGAGGGTAAAACTAATAGAGATTCATGCACTCGGGCATTCTCTAATTCTTACAATAAATCAATGGGAGGGGGTATATCACATTCGGAATCTGGAAGCTCATGGCCTGGATCTGGAGGAACAGGTGGAAATGATCCCACTTCTGGATAAAATAAAAGGAATCCCATTAAGCTACCTAATGACTTTAGAGAAAGCACCCTTTGTGTGAAACCTGAGCCAATATCTGCTACATCCATGTACAACCATTATTGAGCCTCATCAAGTTTGTCTTTGAAGGAGTTACGTTGTTCTTGAGTTGAGACTTTCTCAATGTCATCAGATGAGTCCAACTTCTCTTTAGTAGAATAGATGTATTCCTCAAGGCTATTTTAAGTTCAGCTGTTCTTTTTCCTCTCTGCATCTAGAAAATGCTTTGACTCCCCCCTGACACTTTGAGGGACAGAACATCATTAACCGGTGGACAGGCATTATAATTTGGCTCATACCATCCCTCTTCTCCTCATTAAGTGCAGTGGTTTAGATGGAAAACAGAGGGTAGGGAACTTATGAGATATATGAACAAGTACGAGATGATAATGGAAACAGAGGAGGAAAGGAAAATAGATATATTTGGATGATGATGCTTTGAAAGGTGGGAAGGATATGGATTTAGCAAGTAGTATAAGTATAAGTCATAATAAAAATTTCCTTAAATTTAATGATATAAATAAATTCAAGAAGAATTCATACCTTAGAGTCTTGTTACCTTTCATAACCAGATTGAGCTCAACTGTATTTTGTCAGGTTCTGTTGTAAGTATTGTGACAAAATGAGAGGCATGTAGCAGAACACAAACTCTGTTCTTGTCTTGCTTCAAAGCTCATCTTGTTATGAGTCGATAAGAACATCCTCACATCTTTGGATGTTTATAGAAAGCAGAAGAATAGACTGTTCTTCATAGCGCAACTAGTGAAACTGTCCATGAGTACAAAACTGCAAAGTCTTCATCCAAATACTTCTTTTTTGTGCAGGCCTACCTATGTGAACAAATGTTGCTGATGTCCTTTTTATTTGTAGAAAACATAAACTATTCAAAGGTGCTATCTTTATTCACTATCCTACCTACCTACCTAAAGAAAAAGAGACATTTCTTAAAGTATAGGCAAATAACCAATGTAGCCACGGTCTTAGCAGAATCAATAATAGATTCATGCCCTTTGAGAGAAGATATAGATGTATAATTACCAAGGCATGTTGAACAAGCAACACCGGTTGCTTGATTTCAAGATTTGTTGAAGAAAGAAATAGAGCGCTCCCAGAGAAGGGTATAAAAATAGTTGAAACCAATGTTCAATATGATGATGCATACAAGGTTCTGTTGCTTCTTTGGGTTTCCTAATTGCTCATTGTTTTAGAGGCAGCAAAGATTTCACCTGAGTGCTTGAATCAACTGTTTCCTCCTCAATCTCTTGAGCTGCAGAGATCTCTTCAAGTTCTGCAAGATGCACGAAAGCTCCAGCAACAATCTCTTCTTTCGCTCCTTCAATCTTGAATCCATTAGTCAATTTTTGTAGTTTTTTCTTTTTGTTGTAGGGGTTTTGCTAAAAACTTTGAAAGTCACACCAAATAACCAATTCTGAAAACTAATTTTCAAACTCACACTTGCTTGAAACAAAATATGCATACTTGCTAAAATGAAATATCCTTCTACTCAAAATGAAAACACAGTTGCTCTAGCAGAGCTGGGAATCAACAAAAGGCTTCTGGCTTGAGAAGGAAATGGAATCTGGCGAGAAAGAAAGGCGCACCGTTGCGAATGAAGATTATCTGCGGATCGTGCACCCTCTGAGATCAAATCCTGCTTGGCAGGCTTGGACCCCACTCTCCCAATCCTTTTAGTACCTCCCGACAGCATCAAAGATATGGGCTCTTGGGATATACCATGTAAATCAGCATTTAATTGTCAACCCGGGAAGGTAGAATTAGAGGAACTAGCACAGGAAATGCAGGGCTGGGGAGGGGGTTTAAAGGATGCCGAACTAATCTCTGAACTGCTAAAGAAACTCGTTGGAAGGAGCTACTGTACTCTACTCTTTTCTGCACGTGTTTGCACTACTTTGTACTACTTGGTACTAACCGGTTTTGTTCTGTATATGCATGTAAAGATAAACTGAAAACAACTAAGTTCTTGCTACTTATCACTCCACAGCTTCACCAACCATCCTATGAAACTTTCTATTGCAATCCAAAGAACTTCTTTATCTCATGAGATATCAGGACTAGTTCTGATATTTAAATTTGATCTAAATGTAGCTGGAAGGAATGAAATCAATGAATTTTGGAAAGATAATGCCCAAACCCTTGGTTTGTAGTAAAGAATGAAATACTACTTCTAATATCAAACCAACTGAAGGCAAAGCATTTGAAAGATGAAATCCAATGTAAGAATCTGTAAATACAAAGTATCAACTCTGTTTCCATCGAAGGGGGCCGTGCCTTCTCACAATCAACGGTCTATTCTCTAAATCCAACACATCTTTGACAGAATAAATATCCTGACTAAAATGTGAGGCAATCGTGTTAGTAATGAAACCCTTAACTATTTTATTAAAGATAAGGACAATACAACTGTTTGGAGACTCTCATTCCTCTATTCATCTTCTGTCTCACCTATATCATCTCCCGAGCATAACAAATCTATCACATTTCAGATCCCCCAACGCATGGCTCTCTACATCCTTTATTTTCTCAAGCACTTTAGCCTCGTTTTCAACCCTCGGCAATGTGTTGCTTTGCCCTAGATGAATAATGAGTACAAAAATGGTTTCGAGAGATCAAGGAGGATGAGACACATTTTTACATAATCAATCCATCTAAGATTGCCTGTATTTGTGTCATGAGATTACATAGACTTTGACAAGTGGTTTCCCTGCGTTATGCACGATTTTAGATACTTTGATGCCAGCTATTGGGTTTCGCCAGAGCCGTTTCCCTCCGTTACATGCCAATTTAGGAAGTGGCAAAGGAAACCAACTATTACGTCAAAGGAAAGGTCAGTGTAGAGATTCCTCCTCAAATCGCAGAGCACTTTGTTTAGCTTATCTTGGCATTTGCATATTGCCCAATAGCAGAAACGGAAGTAGATGATGATCTTAACAAGTTTCACATCTTGAATAATATTGCCAGCATTCCAAATAAAACCCACAAACATACCTGGTCCTCCACACTAGCACTACCCGGGATAACAATAACCCCATGTCTTTTGCAAAGTTACCAAGTGGTGCTTCTGATGATGTTGAAGCACCAGTTGGTAACTTTGATCCAGAGATGAGTTACTCCTTGTCTTCCCTTTACAACATTTTCACCAAGAGGTGGCCGATTCATTCACATTATATCTTTGTTTTTAAACCCTTTCCCTTCCTGCCCATTCGGGGCCAAGCTCCAGTGAATGCAGGCAAGCTTTGTCCAATGATTGAAGCACATATTGGGATATTATCTTGTGTTTTGGCGGTTGTGCTCCAAGGCCCATATATGTGTAGCAGAATATGAATGCTTGAGAAGAATGCCATTTGCTTAACAAAGTCTTGGAGAGTAAACAATGTCTTCAGAACCAGCAAGAAAATGTTACTTATAAATCCGAATTGAAATTATCAACATTGGAGCCTCCCGATCCATCCTATTTCTTAATGCTTCTGATTTGCAGAGTTGGGTCTATTGTTGAGCCAAGATTGTATGGAAGCTTCAATCTTAATAGGTAGGGTTCTCATCATGAGAAGAATAGAAATGAGTAGCTAGAGAGGTGATGGGGGGCCTAGAGGGACCCATAGTGATAATAATTTGGAAGTCACGTCAATGTAAGGTGGACTAGGTCCACTATATTATTAAATAAGACCCACTATGGTAGTTAGATATAATAAATGGGTAATTAGATATAATAAATGTAAGAGGACTTCTTAGAAGGTTCTACTTCTAGAAGATTCCTCCTCTAGAATGTTCTTAGATGGGTAGAACTATATAAATGGGTTCAAACACCAATGTAATGAGAAGAGAAGTATTGTATTTGGGTGGTAGCTCAATAGGAGGATGCCCCTCGAGAGCAAAATTAGTGAGGAGGATCTCTTCCATAATAGGATCCATTTATGCTTGTTGCCCTACCCTAAGGGGTTTGATATAATAAAGGATTGTGTTTTCTATGTTGTTCTTCTATATCTATTGTGGTGATTTTGTATTAGAGTCTTTGGATCTTAACAAAATCGCAAAAAATCTGCAAAAATAAAAATATTTGCCTACAACTCCGGCCAAGGAAAGTGCTCACATTACCACTTGTTAGAACCCAATACCAAGATAGATATGAAAATATAATCACTGCAAATACTGAATACACAATAGATCCACAAAGCAAAATAGAAGAAGCCACTTTATTATTATCAAACCCCTAAGGGTAGGAAACACCATACAATGGATCCCTGTTATGGAGGATCACTCTCTGTTCACTTGCTCTTAGAGGGGGGCATCTATTGAAGATACATCAAACTCATTAATTCATGTCTCGACCAATGTAAACTTTCTATAGATGCTACCAGGAGGGCTCTTCTAAGAAATCCTCTTACATTATTATATCTAACTACCATAGTGGGTCTTATTTATTAATATAATGGACCTAATCCACATGAATGACACCTCACTATTATCACTATGGAGGCCCAGAGCCCCCACTACCTCTATGTAAAACCTTCAGAGAGAGGTGAGTGGGGGGAGACTAGAGGGCCCATAGTGATAATAGTGGAGGTCATTCAATGTAAAGTGGACTAGGTCCACTATATTTATTAAATAAAGACCCACTATGGTAGTTAGATATAATAAATGTAAGAGGACTTCTTAGAAGTTCTACTTCTGAAGATTCCTCCTCCTAGAGATATTCTTAGGTGATGGTAGCACTATATAAAGGGGGTTCAAAACAATGTAATGAGACATGAAAAGAATTAGTGTATTTGTTTGGCTCATTGGGAGTTGCCCTCGAAGAGACAAGTGAAACGAGGAGAGGATCCATTTCCATAATAGGATCCATTGTGCAGTGTGCCCTACCCTAAGGGTTTGATATAATAAAGTTGTGTTTTTTCTATATTGTTCTTCTATATCTATTGTGTGGTGATTTTTGTATCCAGTCTTTGGATCTTAACAAGTGGTATCGGAGGCACTCGGGGCGGAGTTGTGGGCAAATATGTTTTTATTTTTGCAGATTTTTGGAGAAGAAAAAGAGGGCTGCGACATTCCAGACATTTTCTGATGTAAGAGGACTTCTTAGAAGGTTCTACTTCTAGAAGATTCCTCCTCTAGAATGTTCTTAGGTGATGGTAGCACTATATAAAGGGGTTCAAGCAATGTAATGAGACATGAAAAGAATTAGTGTATTTGGAGCTGAAGCTCATTAGGAGGTTGCCCCCTCGAAGAGGCAAGTGAACAGGAGAGGATCCCTTCCATAATAGGATCCATTGTACGGTGTTGCCCTACCCTAAGGGTTTGATATAATAAAGTTGTGTTTTTCTATATTGTTCTTCTATATCTATTGTGGTGATTTTGTATTCAGTCTTTGGATCTTAACAAGTGGTATCAGAGCACTTTCCAGGGCCGGAGTTGTGGGCAACTATTTTTTATTTTTGCAGATTTTTTTTTCGGAGAAGAAAAAAGAGGGCTGCGACATTCCAGACATTTTCAGTATATTTCTGTGAAATATTTGCAGAAAATGGTTGTATATCTGAGTTCCTCTCAGAAAAACACCCAAGTTAAAAAAAAAAATCGTCCGAAACGGAGTCTGGAAGGTCAAGATATTGAGGTTTTAAAATCTGCAATTTTCAGAGTTTTTCTGCGGACGACGGCGCGATTTATTTTTATTTATGTAGCATTTGGAGGTCGAATTTGCCCAAATAAATTACAGATCTGAGTTCTTCTCACAATTTCACCCAATTTCAAAAAAAAAATCAGCCGACACAGAGTCCGGGAAGTAAAGTTATGAGCATTTTAATTTCAGCAGTTTTTTAGGGTTTTTCCAGAAAAGCCGCGATTTTCTGCCGAAACTTATTGGGTCTATTTTTTGGGTTTTTTCATGACGGCTACAGGACCGAAGAGTTCATAGGGTGCTCAGATGAATATTTCTTCTCAAAACCTAAAATAAATTCTTGAATCATTCAAAGCCCAATTGTTTCACACATTGGATGCATTTGCACATGGCCTCACAGACCGCCTCACAGATAGTCTCAATGATAGTTTTCATAGTATTCAAGATTCATTGAATAACATGCAAGAGAGATTTCTTATGGAGGGCCTCAGAGATGAATATAATCAAGAAATATATGCTTGGTATGATTTTGAGGCAGATTGTGATGATTGGTATATGGATAGTTGTCATTTCTAGGATGACAACCACTTTCATATTTTATTTGATGACTCTACTCCATCTTCTGTAGAGAACATAAAAGTTCCACATCAGAAGCTAGTTACCAGCATTCAGTTTACATATTCTATAGTGGTATTATTCATTTCAGATTCTGCTACGACCATTTTCCACTATGTGGATGGATCTTCTTATTTGGATCCACATGATAGGTGTCAGTCTTTGAAACATCATTTGGAGTCGGTTATTGGGTTCCAAAATCTTCTACGGGGAGTTCACAGGAGCACTTGGACATGGGACCCGGGCTTACAATGGTGGTTGGACTACTTCAGCATGGTGGATTTCCTTTCTACATGGGACTTTGGTTCTTCAGTCTTCTTCAGC
>SNQJ01S0208482.1:0-16171 GCA_010110895.2 Picea sitchensis | reverse complement strand
TCTCTCTCTCTCTCTCTCTCTTTCTCTCTCTCTCTCTATGTTGTGTTGACTCTTGATGCATATATATCTCTCAACTCAAATTTATTTGATGTAACAACTTCTTGTAAGTCAATCATATGTTACATTTGGCCTTCCTTTTATTTTCTTTCACTCAGTTTCCTTTTGTTTCATGATCTGTGAAAACCTAAGACCGATTTCTAATTGCCTTATTTTCTTTATTTCGGGTCTTTCATCTATTTAGTGGTCCACGTGAGCCCCAATCCCAGTCCTTTTGGACGAACGCCTTACTTTTCTAAATATTATAAACATTTTTAAAGATATTTTTATATTTGTTTTAGGTTCCCAAAGAACTATTTGGGATACATGACTACTGATTTTTCAGACTTTGAGTTTTAAGATGAAATTTTCAAGTGTGTGACCATCACTCTTTCATATTTTCAATGAAATATTGTGTTAAGTTCTTTGCACATGTGTCCATTTAATTTCATTCTTCCATATGATATTTTCCACTTTATGTTATGATGGAAATGTTTCTTGTGAGGATTCCTATTTCATTTTAATTTATAGTATTGTACAATATCTTGAATCTTGTATGATATTGTAAATATTCATGTGAATAAGCTTGGTCCTTCATCATGCCTTTCTTTTCTTACGAGTGTTTATTTTATTGAAATAAACCTGGTCCATTATCATATTTTATTTTAATTTTGTATATTATTTACATAGAGGCGTACCACCTCTTTAAAAACGCATGAGGATTTATCCTTGTGAGGTTGTTTTTGAGACTTTATCAATCTTAGATATCAACAAGTAGGTAGTTACAATAACAAACTCTGAACTATACTAACTAGGATCAAGTACATTATTTTAAAAATGATCAAATGCATAGATATTTAAAAATTAAATAAAAAACACAATATTGGGATAGGAAAGAGAGTTTTTGTTATATTAATAGCATGAAATCAAAGGATGACACAACCTGAAACTATTGCGGCACCGCCTAGAACCGATATCCATATTCCTCCACCCAGACCATCAAAGATGTCTCATACCTCTTGACTCCTCACTCCAAACAATTCACGTAAAGAGAGTGAGTCTCTTCTTGAATGGGATATATGAGCAAGGTGTTGGAAATAGGGGTTCCAAAAATGAGGGGGGAAATCTTAAAAACTCGGGTAATTGGCTTGTAGACTTAGCTGAAATTTGCTTGCATAATGATGCTTATATGGATTCTTTCTCTCTCCTCCACCTAATGTCACTTATGTATACCTTAAGAAGTTGGTTGGAGTAGTTAGTCATGGGATATAACAGGTAATGAATAGAAAAAGCATGTGAACTTCACCCAAAAAGGTGTATTTTTTGAATATATATATAAGGCATACACGCTTTGATGAAGGGAAAAAAACGTATATAAAGTTGCATATGAAAGCTTTCAATGGGAAGGAAGCATATAATCCAAGAGGAGACTATGTAGTAGGCCCATGAAAAGTTCACCAAACACTGGACCATAACAAAACCTGCAGAAAAAATCAAGTATGAGATTACTCTCTTCTTGAGGGGAACATACCCATGCTCAGGAGTGATAAAAGAATGGTCACTATTTAAAGTGCACTACAAATCAATGAAGTATGTATATAAGCAGTGATCATGGCTATGAAAAATGAGAGCATAATGGATCCATGTCAAAAGAGATTATAGACACGAACAAAAACATAGTGGATCTATGTCTCGAAATCAGAGGAGGATATATCTAGAATCAAGGAAATGAACAAACTGATCCTCCACAAGTACCAATGTTAGAACACATAGTGGTATTGTCCAATGAAAATCAAGAAATAACATAAAGAATTGATGCTACTACAGACTTGAAGTCTTAAAAAAAAACCACCGATGGCATGATTCTACACCATGTGAATAGATGAGCTGAGGTCGAACATAGTGAGACACCATTTGATTACTGGTCATTGATGTATATCGTTAAAATACACGAGACAACATATCGATAATGATAATGAGCATCAAAGTACCTAGTACATTCTAGAAAGTGTGAATGAACGAACTAACATTGAACACTTGTAGAATCTATTGATCAGGGGACTTTGATGTATTCCCATTGTCAATAGTGAGGGAACCTACCACTAATGACTGCAAGCCCCAAGGTACTAAAAATAATTTATATCTCAATCCCAGAGAAAACGAACCGAAATAGATAGGAATAGATCTATTAGAAGGAGTACATTAAGGCATACCCCATCATCCAATATGAGGAATACAAGAAGGCCAAATATTTTGAAGGAGATGGAAGAAAGATTGGATGGACACACCACCGGGTAAATCTCTCACATGCACTAGATGGAATAGCATATGGAAGAGACCCTCTAAGCAATGACCAATAATGAAAACCAATGAGAAAGTCAAGGAATTCCACCAATGAGGAAAATGCAACCCAAGTTACTACATGAATCCCAAAGTCTGAATAAAGGTATTGATGTTGAAAACATGGGAAACCTCTCATTCAACGACCTATAATGGAATGTCATTTGTTGAGCGCAAGGCAACATGTCTATCATGAAAATATGCCTAGGTTACTAATCGAGGTCAAACTCTTAGATAAATGTGTCAAAGTTGATAAGAGTTGACATGCTAGTAAGAATTCAATGTGGACCTTCCATACTGGCACGAGTATAAGACCTAGATTCTTGTTGATTTTGAGAAGTACTTGACACAGGAATGTCGACATGGAAAGTCAAGAATTCTAAGGAGTGGCTGATGTAGGTTAAAACTTCCCTTGAACAAAATCACGACACAAAAGTGACTTGGGAAACATAGACTCAATAATGAACAATGGCATAAGTCTGCGACACAAGAAGTATCAACAGACTCTTCATGGTGACTAGAAGAATAACCAGTCAAAGGAGTAAAGACTCAATGAACAAGGCTAGAAGAATAACCAAATGTTGAGCAAAGACCAATGAACAAGGATCAGCTTTAAATCCACAATTAAACCCAACTATCTATACAAAGACCCAAACTTAGTGCTTTGTTCAAGGGAAACAAAAACTACCATAAAGGATTCTAAAAAAAAAAAAAAAAAAAATATATACATATATATATATTCTTGTCTTCACAAGTTATAAAAAGCCTGGAAAAATAAAATGCAACAATGCTATGATACAATGGAGAAAACAAGTGTTTGAATGAGCAAACCAGTTCCAAGCAACATGGAACACACCCATGCTCCAATGCAAGAACATGAACAGATATAAACACTAGGGGGAGCCTTAAGGATACAAAGTCAAAAGCCCACTGTGCACTTAGGGGTGTACTTTCTTCTTAAAGATACAATGTTGGAAAGGTCACAAAGGATATATATATATATATATATATATATATATATATATATACATATATATATATACCCCCTCTCTTTTTTTTTTTTTTTTTTTTTTTTTTTTTTTTTTTTTATTTATATTTTGTATTTCACACGATAACATCACTTCCTTGGATTTTACACGATAAATTTTATTTTCATTTTTGAAAAAAGTAAATCCTAATTTTCTTTGATAACATATACATGTATATCATTTTGTTTCGCATATCATTTTGTTCATATTAAGGAAATTACATTATACATATATGTACATATTAAACCTTTGATATCTCCTCATTATTATTTAATATCTAGATAAATATTTTTATTATTTAATATCTAGATAAACTTTAATATGTATATATAAATCTTCTCATCTTCTTAATTTTGTTTATTTATTTAAATAAATGAATATGTTTTCTCTTCATAAATATTTCTCATTATTATTTAATATCTAGATACATCTTTAATATGTATATATATATCTTCTCATCTTCTTAATTTTGTTTATTTATATCTTTTGGTTTTTTATTTATTTTAATAAATGAACATGTTATTTGATTTTTCTTTCTTAATTTTCTTTATTTATATCTTTTAGTTTTTTATTTATTTTAATAAATGAACATGTTATTTGATTTTTTCTTAACTTTGTTTATTTATATCTTTTGTTTTTTTATTAATTTATATAAATGAACATGTTGTTTGACTTAGAATCTTTTACCATGCCATATGGAACTTATTTCTAATTGCAAACCATTTCAATGAAAACAAAATTACCTCTTTAAGACCATAAATTATTTTATATCTAATTTGCAAACCCTTCTCAATGACAATTTTTTTTATCTCTTTAAAATAATAAATTTAAATTCTTTTAATAATATTTTGAATTATTATCCCAATTTAAGGAGCCTCATACTTTTTTTTACCTTGATACTTGCATGATATTTCTTTACACAATTATTAGTGGACTCTATTTCAGTGATTAGAGTGACTTTTTTATAAAGATTGAGTGTTGGCTAAACGTTTTACTTTTTTGGTCGTAATTCGACGATGTAAATCTGGACAAAATCATTATTTTATGTTATTTAAATTGTATTTATGAATGTATAAATGTATTCAACCTATTGAAAAATCCCTGAAACACTTGAATTATACAAACTTAGCCACTCAAATCTACAAATCCAACCATTCCTCACCAAATTTCGGGTAAACTCAAACAAAAAAAGTCACCAAAAAACTTCCAAAAAATAAAACATTTAGACTATTGCTAAAGATTATACCAACATACATGTATGTAATGATTATTTAATTGCAAACTAGCCACCATCAATTAATAATTATTGCAATTGCTAAAGGTTAAGAACATGTGTTTCCTCTTAAGAGGTCACAAGTTCAAATCCAGAGTGGGGTAGGGTATGTATACCTCCGTAGACTTTACCAATCAAATCGCTAAGCAGAGAGGGGTCCATTGTCCCACAAACAAGGGATTCTCATACACCAATTTGATGTGGCTTGGTCATAACCTTAAAAATAGATTATTATTATTATAAGCCTTCGAGTTACCTTTATGTAAGGAGTTGATGTTTCTTCTACTTATTTTCAAATGCAATTTTAAAAAGCATCGAAAAAATCTATATATTTATTTGTATATAATAGTTTTGAAATTTATTTTTAAATAATAGTTTGGGAATTTATTATTTTTTATAATAGAATATCTAGAGATCCATTAGAGGCACGCAATATTATGTGTACACTTTGCCAGTTTGGTTGGCATCTACTCAAAGGGAATCTCTTTAATAATAATCCGTGTCATGTTTGCTAAAGAACGTGGCGTGGAGAATGTTGCATTTTGATTCCTTTTGGCTTTTGGACTTATTCATTTGGCTTTTGGAATTTATAGTGTCCATGTTTATTATCCATAGAAGGCTATACATATTTTGATTATAACATTAATTAATTATATTAATATATATATGCACTGTATATGTGTATATTGCAAAAACCATTTAAAATTGTGTAATATATATATATATATATATATATATATATATATATATATATATATATATATGCACTGTATATGTGTATATTGCAAAAACCATTTAAAATTGTGTACTTTATTATTTTGGAAAATTTTTGTATTTTTTATTCTTTATTCAATCTTTTTTTGGATTTTATTTGATTGCAAAAATCATCATATATTTGTGTATTTTATCATTATTTTCCACTTACACAAAGTTATAAAAGGTCCAACATGTTTATTGGCAACTTCTTATCCAATCTCTCTTTGGATTTTATCTGATTGCAAAAACCATCATAAAATTGTGTACTCTACCATCATTTTCCACCTACACAAAGTTGCAAAGGTTCAAAAGTACAAATTCTTATCCAATCTCTCTTTGGATTTTATTTGATTGTAAAAACCATCATAGAAATGTGTACTCTACCATTCTTTTCCACCTACACAAAGTTGGTCCAACATGTTTATTGACAACTTTTTATCCAATCTCTCTTTAGATTTTATCTGATTGCAAAAACCATCATAGAATTGTGTACTCTACCATCTTTTTCCACCTACACAAAGTTGCAAACATGTTTATTGACATCTTCTTATCTAATCCCTCTTAGGATTTTATTTGATTGCAAAAACCATCATAGAATTGTGTACTCTACCATCCTTTTCCACTTACACAAAGTTGCAAAGGTCCAACATGTTTATTGAGAACTTCTTACGAAAAAAAAGAAAATTCCTATTTTCTCAAAGGAAAACATTTAACATTTATTGATATGCTTAAATTTATCCTTCAGGTATTTGGAATACCTTCTTATGTAAGAATAATAATTGTGCGGTCTCTTGTCTAGTTTAATTATGCTTTGTTCCTTTGTGGTATTCCTTCACACATTTACATTTTTTTTCAAATGTGTTTTGTGTTTAGTTTTGTCTGGGATAAAATGGCTTACAACAATATTTTAAAATTAATACAAGTCAATCCCTTGATGTTTAACACCACAAAGATAAGTCTCTCTAATAAAAACTTACCATTTCAGTTGTCTATATTGTTGATCTTTTCAATCACATAATCTCTAGTGGTTTCCGCCTTTTATTGGAACTGCCTCTTGTGGTTTCCCCCTTTTATTGGAAGTACAACATTATCCATTCCATTTTTAGAGTTGGATACCACCTTAAACTTAGTAATTATGAGATCAATATGGTCATACATTTTCTAGTAAAGTTGTTTGTTATTATGTTGAATGAATACATTCAAAAATTTAAAAAGACTAAAAGATTTTTTGTGAAGTGTCAAGTTAGTTTTAGATAAAATCATCAATCTACAAATCCTGTCTTAATACTCAAAGGTATTATAGAGGAAGAAAAAATGAACAACGTGAAATATTTTCTTCAAAGGTTAAGGACTAGGGATTTCTAGATGTGATTATTTATTGTGTTACTACTTTATGCAAAATGGTTCTAGATAAATTGAATTTCAACATGATGTTTATTGTTGACATTGGAAACATTATCAGTGTTGCTCCCTATCTTCAACTCTTTTTGGTTTAAATATAAGTGACCTGGAGAAGTTTGTTTATTCCCAATTTGGAGTTGAATTAAGATTGTATTCTCTTCAATATTACTATTTCTATCATACTTTCTACAAACGATATCAATTGTATGTTTCATGTCATTAAATGTATCAAACGGTATTTGTCGATGAATTTTGTGAATCACATGAACTAGAAGTTAACAACAAAAATACTAATATAAAGACTCTGAATGTTCCAAATAATGTCTCTCTAACATTCATGTTTGTTACAAAGGAAAAATATTTAATAATACCACACCATATAATACTTATATATACTTGTTATTTGTCAAGCTAACATTCAATACAAACCCCACTTCTCAAATTCAAATCAAGAGAGGTTATGTTATGTTATCTCTTTTGAAGAGACAATACTTCCATCTTCAACTTTAAGATGTTTGGTATAAGTTGAACCTTTTCCATAAGATTGTATCAACAACGTTACTACATAAATGAGAGATTTAGTATATTAAACTTAGATAAATAAATTAGTTCCAAGTTAAGGACTTCTTATTTCTATACTTTCTAAACTCATGAGATATATAAAATCAACCCCTCATGCCTTTTTATGAAGTTAGTAGTTTTTCCTCTTGTACCTAATCTTTATTTCACATTATTACCTTCCTAAACCGACTTCAATGCTTAGCCTATTCTAATTTAGGAAAGTAGAGGTATCCAATTTTTTTGCTTCAGTGTTCAATACATCTAACCAAGCATAGCTATCAATACTATTAATATATCAAGGGTTTGAATCCATTACACTCTTTTGTCTTGGATGTCAAAATCTTCCACCATCTCTGGTCTTGATCATAGAGAACCTAAAAGAGATATTCGTAGAGCGAATATTGAGAAGTTTCGAAGAAACAGTATTGAGATATAAGGATTAATTTGCAATTATATGACTACTCTAAGGAATATTTACTAACTTGTCAAAAATCATATATTGAAAACATTTATTTTTAAGGGAATGTTGCTTTCATACCATGGTTTTTTCGAAGTTTGAAGTTATTTTGTAAAAAACACATATTAAGTTTTCTTTAAAATTTTATACTAGAGAAAAATGAGGCAGTTTTAAAATAATTAATTCCATTAATGCCATTCTGTAGGAAAAAAATATAATATTTGTAAATTTTATAATTTTTTTCAAAATAGTGTGTGGTTTTTCAAATTTTCAAATTTAAATATGATAGACCTATATAAAAAACCATTCAGTTTGATATTTCAAATCCATACATATATTATCTATTAAATTGCAATGTGTGAAAAATAATTAAGTTTAAGTTTAAGAAGAATATTCTAAAAAAAAAATAGCATGTCTTAGTAGCTTTGGTGATCTTTCTATAGTTAGAAAAATAAAGTTGTTGAGGACTCGATTTATGATGAGAGTCCCATTCCTAGTGGAAATCCATTTCTGATGGGATGAAGGATGTTGAAGGCCCCTTCTTTGTTGACCATTTAAGGAACCTTCCTCAAATTTAAGGAGTTCACTGAAATTTATGGAAGGTTCCTTGAATTTGATGAAGACATTTTCCTCACATTTGAGTAACCTCTTCAAATTTGAAGAGGTTACTCTAGTTTTTATTTGATAAACATGGTATTTCCGCACAGGTCGAACACCTTAAGAAACCTCTCACACAAATATATCAAAGATAAGTACAACAATGTATAACATGGTTAAAACCATCAAAGAGGGAAACTATCCATGACCTTAGCCAAGGTGGGCACTTGACAAAATATATTAATACAAAAGAAAAATATTTTACATATGAGTTTCTCACAATTGATCATCAATAAATTCCCCTCCATGATCCTTAAATAGAGATCATGTACCAATCATGTAAGAAGCAATGGATCAATATAGTTGTTGGCACCCAAAGTTTTGGGTAAATATCATGTGCGTGGACAAACGAAGTTGTGCACACCTATTCCAATTTTGCGCATGATCAAGCAGTTGCGCGAGGGGTGACAAGAAGTGTTCACATTAGATCAAGTTTTTTAATGCATGCCAATTCAAGTTATGCCAATGCATGTCAGTTTGAGTTTTGTGATGCGCGCCAGAAATCAAGAGGAAACTGCATGTACGTGCCAAAAATCAAGAAAAGAATCTTCCGAAAATCTCCCCAAACGATTACTACAAGAAGCATGAGTGAACATGGAGCATAGAGAAGATGATATGGAAAGGTAGTTGATATTGCCACAATTCCAAAGAGGCAATGTGGAATGCATGCGGGTGACAGAAGTGTGTGAGACTAGCAGTCAAAGGAATGAGTGGGGCAGAATTGAAAGTGACAGAGCTCCAGAGTTGAGAAGCATATAAAAGGGAGCAACGACAACATAAAGAGAGTTAGCTCATTAGTAATTTGGTGGCTAGTTGATGTTTCTAGGTACTGTCATCGTTTTTATTCCAAGTCTTTGAGCTCTCTCTGAGCCTATGTCTGTAATGTCCCTAGTTATAAGTTTGAGTATATCAGATTTGGAGAGTCTGAAGAGAAAGGCTCTGTTGTTGTCAATTAATGAGTTGCTTGATGTATGGTGTGATGGTGGAATGAAGATAATAAAGTTACAATAATTATGGTCTTAAGATGTGTTATTCGTGTATAAATTGAATGTGTGTGTGTTGTCGATTGCATATTGTTAGTTGTTAAGTAGTTTTAATCAATTTCCTGAAAGAAAAATCAGATGGATTTATCTAAAATTAGTCCTTCATCATCATCGACACAAGACCCAATGGTCTTTTTGATCCTCATGGCGTATCAGGTGATACCTTCCTTAGTATTTGGTTGAGGATTGATATGCCAATGCCTTGTGGTTTTTGTTGGTCAACTCTAGACAAACCCTAGGTCTTCGACCCCCAAACATTAAGAAGGATGTGCACAAGCGTGGAAAGAGCCAACAAATGGTTCTGTTGGCGGGACTTGGAGGTTTTGTATTGAGTGATGAAGATAGAGAATGAGGTGGTATCCATATTGGGAGGAAACTCAAGATTGGTTGACTGCAAAGGAAGATGATTTTCTTGGGCGGGAAACTAAAGGTATCGATATTAATGTGAAGCGATGGAAGGACATGTATATCTACTCTAATATGCATGAAATTCTATTTGTTGAATTTCCTTGTCTAGTGTATGAATGGTTGAAGAGCTAGACTGCCACTAATACTACTTTGACATTGCAAGAACCATTGGTCTAGGATCAAATCACAATTGATAAATTGAAGGCATTAGATAACAAGTGGACTCATGTCATCAATTTTTGGTTTGCTTGGGTGAAGGAAGGATATATAATCAAATTTGTTGTTGAGTACACTAATCCTTTTAGTGAGGTTGAAAGAAAGTTCGAGGAAGGTCCTAGAAGAAGGTTGTTCGAGGAAATCCCACTCTGGATAAAAATGATGTTCATCGAGAAGAGGTTGATGCGCATGGAACCCGACATGATGGATGAGTAGACTCCCATAGCGCTGGGGGGGGATGAGAAGAAGAAGGAAAATTGAGAGAGAATATGGATCCTTTAAGGAGGATCCAAAAGTTGTTAAAATAAGGTGAGGAATAGGATGGAATCAGAAGAGAAGAGGAGAGAGAGAGAGAGAGAGAGATTCAAAAGGTACGCAAGAAGAGTTGAGTCAAGAAGGAGAGCATAAAAAGAAGTGAAAGGAAGTTAGCAAGGGGTGCGCTACGAGGGGTCATGCCCAGGATTAAGAGGGAGGAGACTGGACTAGGAGGAAGTGTGGAAGAGTGTGATGTGCTAGGGAGGATAACAAATGAGGATAGGCCCACGAAGAGGCATGACATTGAGAGTAGGGTATCTAGTGGAGATACCAGTAGTAGTGGTAGTAGGGGCTCAAAATATGAAGTCCAAACACATTGTTTATTGTTGAGTTCCACAACTTCAGAGGATGATTAGGCACAGAGTAGAGGTGCAAAAGTAGAAGAGGAATGTGGAGGATCCCCTAGTGGTGGGGGAGAAGAGTTAGCAATAGTGGATGGTATTATGAAAATACAGGTAGGAAAATATCTGGGTTCCCTCACAAGAAATGTTAGAATAAGATGGATTTACCCCCCCTTTGAACCACCCCCCTTGCACATTTGTAGTCAAGAATAAAGAACAAAAAATAGCGAGGTTATTGGAGTAGAAATAAGAGTGGAAGGACAAAGAAGAGAAGTGACGAGTGAAGAAGAAGATGAAGTCGATGCTACTTTTCTAGGAAGAGTATCAATACCGAGATCCATGATGCCCAATAGTCAGATTGCAGGACATAGTTCAAGACTAAGGACGGTGAATTATGATAGTACCCTTAGGTTACCCATGTTCCACGGAATGGGTAGAGATGATGCAAAACAACATTTGTTCACTTATGAGACAACATGTTCTGTGAAGAGGATCACAGAGAAGGAATCAAAGATTGCATAGTTGGAGACCACATTTGGGAAAGAGACCTGATGTGGTATATTAAGTACAAGGCCAATGCGCCAATGGGATAGGAAAGGTCCCTGACAGAAATCAAGAGAGATATTCTTAAGGAATTCCAAAAACCTAAGTCATAATCTCAATGTATTACCGAGATTAAGGAGATTAAGCAAAAACTGGGAGAAACAATGTGGGATTATGACCAACGGTTCAAGATCTTGTTGGATAGGTTGGTGTTCCACATCTAGGATGTACAACATAGATAATGGTTCATTGTGTGGTTACTTCCCCATATCCGAGTCCCGCTCACCTGAAATAAGGTGACTACTCAGGCATAAGCAGTGGAAATTGCAATGTTCTTGGAGGCTACACTAGGAAGAGGAGATACTTCGACAGGATTGGCGCAGGTACAATCTTAGCTGGCCAACCTAAAAATGCAATTACAGGATATGGAAAAGGAAAAATTCATGCGCGAGCACCTATGGTGTACCACGTTTCGGTCTAAGGGGAATCACCGAGATGATTTCCCTATACTTGGAAACTATGTGGCAACAAGTATGTTGAGTCCATTTCCAGTTGTGCCTAAGAAATAATGGTGTGAAATTTGCAGACAATCGGTCTATGTACCACACCGATTCCCAACATTGGAAAAATATTAGAAGATGCATCATACTCTATTCTACAAATTTTGCAAGTCTGTAGGACACGATGTGAACAACTGCTAGTCACTCCAATTGATGCAAGAGAATACCAACAATGTATTCAGGGTACAAGAGGAGCATAAGGGTGGTGACCATGGTGGTGTTGAGAGTGGTGGGTATCAAGGAGGCCCAAAAGGAGGATATGGGTGAGGGAAAATATGAGGATATGGAGGAGGGGGAGGTAGAACTACCAACAGTTTTAATTGTGGAGAGATAGGTCATGTATTAAGGTTCTATACCAAACTGCATGCTCTCTATGGGTACTTTTACAACCCACAACACATTACCGAGGATTGTCCTGACTTATTGAAGAAGTGGAAAGAGAAGAAGACACATCGCAACATGGTGACTGAAAAGTCGTGCGTAAATAAGAAAAAGGATGGTGAGGTGGATGTCCAGGTGATATATTTAGGTAGAAAAAAGAATGGAATGGACTCAGAGAATGGTAAAATATCAGGTCAAAGTCTAGAGGGGAGGATAAGAAAGGCGATGCAACCCCCTCCTAAATATGATGTCTCCCAACAAAAGAAGTTTTTTTGCGACATGTAGAGGGAAATAGAGGAAGAAAGAGCATGATAAGAGTTGCAACGTGCGATAGAGAGGTCTCTAGAAGAGGCTCGGTTCCTTGAAGACATGAAATAGGTGACATAGAGGTCATTGGAAGAGGCATGCACCCGTGAATAAGTGCAACACACAATGAAGGGGTCACTAGAAGAGGCTCACGCCCACGAAGAAGTGTTGCGCATGACATAGAGGTCTCTTGAAGATGCATGCGCTTGAGAAGAGTTACAACATGAAACACAAAGATCTTTAGAGTAAGCTCGTGTGTGCATGGAAATACAATGTGTGATGCAGAGGTTGTTGGAAGAAGCGCACAAACAAGAGTTGCGACATTCCAAACAAAGGGTAATATAGGAACATGTACAAGAAGAGTTAAAGCACATGACACACGAAGAAGAACTATGTGACGTGGGTCATGAAACAAAGACCTAGGATCAAGTAAGTAACTTATTACATTGTTGTTTGAGATTGTTAAATGATCCTGATACTACGTGAAATTTAACACAAATGTTAGTAACCTTCATGGGGGAATATGGGACAGATAAATTTATTTCTCACCCCCCACGAAAAAGGGATATGTGCCAGGTCAGTAAGCAAAAGTGCATAGGTAGAGAATTCAAGATGGTAGCTAAAATTGAGAGTTATGAAATGGATGGGATCATGTTGGATCTAGGTTACGATGTGAACATCCTACCAAAGAATTCATGGAAATTTATGGGTAAGCCAAGTTTGGTTTGGTCTCCCATTTAACTGTGATTGGAAAATCAATACAAGATATATCTTATAACATGATTGGAGAAAGTTGAAGTGAACATAGAAGGGGTGAAGATAAAGGATCAATTTGAAGTGATAGAGATTATGGATGATTTTGATCCCTATCCTTCCTTAATTGGCATTGATTAGGCCTTCAAAAACAATGAGGTATTGAATCTAAAGAAGTGGCATATGTTTTTTGAGACTGACACCCTATGTGTGATCACACCTTTATATCCCAATGAAGGGGATAGGTACAATGAGTTAGCAGATGAGGATGTGTGGAGCTCTATTATTGTGAAAATATACAAGGTCACGAGGCATGGGGAATATTATGTTGATCCCACGGCGGATGGAGAACTGATCTGGAGGAGTGTGAAGTCATATGACAATGATTCTGATGATGCAAAGGTGGAAGAACAATATTTATGAAGTTTCAACAAGAAGGTGTGTGCATATTACCATCGATGTGCATGAAAAAGAGTTTGGATCCTATCGATTCTATGGTCGAATCCGGTGCCATATGTGTTTATTACTTGGATGTAGCATATCCTCGAACATCACCAAGTACAATCCCTCAATACATTGCTAATAGGAATACATGTGTAATGGTGGGAAGCGTGTCGAGAACCTCCCTATGAGTGGGCCGCCATGGAAAATTCAATGAGGGAAATATTCAAATCAGACGTAAATATTCATTGGTACATGTGTTCTTTTGAAATGCAGTGGATATCTAAGCAACAACATAGGGCACACAATAGATACCTGAAGGCCTAGTGCACGCTTCCTTGAAATAACTTTGTTCCCTGGTTCCTTAGTTTTCTATGAGACAAGGGAGACACATGCATGGAGGATGGATTTGGATATGCCATATGTTGCAATAGAATGAGTGTCTAGTACCCGTTCAATCCCACTCAACCCCATTGAGAAAACAAAAGAATCCCACAAGAGTAAGGAAGTTGGGGGTAGCCAATGGTTTCCACCATATCCAGGAAGGCCAATATTAGTTCCTCAATCGAGACAACTTACCAAATGGGCATGTGTGAAGAGGCATTTCCACCCATCAAGGATCACTATGACCAATTAAAAAAGGGTGAACTAATGTAGGGGTGTGCAGGAAGCATGTGTGGTACCCCCAAAGAATAAGACTTGTGCATGTACAAAGATGTCACTATCACAATCAAAGTATGACAACCCCAATCTTTTCATGCCACAAAAAGTGGCACCTTCATTGTATGGTACCTAAGGGAGAATCCTATTAAGGAAGTAACCAAAAATAAATGTGTAGATCCCACCCATATATTATGCAAATTTTGAAATAAAAGGGGGTGGTCAAGCATCATGAATGTAAATGGGATGATGTGGCTAAAAAAATAGAATGCTCATAGGGCCGCATCACACAACTCTCAATCGTTTGTGGTTGACAAGATGACCAGGATGGCATAAGGATGAATTTTTCGGTGGGGATTGAAAAACATCATATAACACTTATATTTATTAACGAATCGATGCATACCCCCCTAGATGTACCGTCATACCTTCCTAGAAACTTTCCTCTCTTCGATTTAACACTTGTCCAACTAAGGACAAACATTCCTATTTCTACAAGAATGAGTTCATCATTTCAAAATGGTGGAAGAGTTGAGAAGAACCAATAAGGAATACATGATACTCTGACTAACACTCATAAAACAACAAACTTCACAGGAACAGTTCAAATGACTTTGTTAAGCAGGTCACAAGTCCTCAATAAATATTCAAGATTGATAGATACCGGAGCCACCATTACCTCGACATGTGAGCTTCATAGGATCTCATATGGAATAAATGAAGGATGTGAAATTTGTCGATTATGACATTTGAGATCCAAAATAGTTACCCACCCTATATTTTCACAACTATGTGAAGGTAGTTCGAAGTGCGGATTGCCAACAACTAGTGATCACTCAAGACTAAGCTAGACCTTTTTGTTAGGCTGACATATTGTCCCTGGTTGATTTCCCTCACTTTGGCAATGGGGGTTCGGTGACCATCTATGTATGCTTTTTACTTACTCACCTCCATGGGGAATACCCATGGTTGGGGGGTATATTTGGTGGACATAGTATCAATCCCGAGGGTTGCATGCTTATCCATGCATGGCAAAGAGGCCTAAAAATGACTAAATACAAAAATATGTTTCCCATAATGAAGTATATGGTATGTACAATACACATTGGGGCACACATGGGGTGGTCATTTATGAAATCAATTCTTGATCGGTTTGGTTTTCTACCCAATTGATATCTTGTAAAATAATATGTTATTATTCGAATGAGGAGTTCCCACTCAGGGTCATCATCACAACTAAGTGGTGTCTCATAGGTTTACAAATGACCTGGGCATGGTACATAATGAATGAATTCATTGGTGACTATTTGGATGCTCAAAACCTAGGGAAGGATTTTCATTACAATTGGATTTCGATACTCCTCGTCATGGTTCTTTGGAGGCCCCCCTTAGGATTTGAAAAATATTTTTGGACTGATGTTATGTTTGCAGCTCCCCAGTTCCTAAAACTACATGAATGCAGGGACCATGTTGTCCAAGACTTCCATGAAAAAATCTTTCAACAATGGTACCAACAACTAATCCAGGCAACTGCTTCATAAATTCACATTTTGTGCAACATTATAGACATGTATGCTAGCTACCTTATGTTTGAATGTAATTTTTATAATGTGTACACATATCCTAGTGATGACTAGGGGGGTGGAATGGTGCTACTCTCTTTTTGTGTCACAAAAGAAGACATCCAACAAGGGG